>VWZT01009110.1:313277-344833 GCA_013397055.1 Pachycephala philippinensis
AGATATCCACCATGGCAGATAGATATCCACCATGGCAGATAGATATCCACCATGGCAGATAGATATCCACCATGGCAGCTCCAGCTTAGCTCAGTATCTGCTGCTCTGTGATCCTACAGCACAGCCCTTATACCCGTCATCCCTTGGGCTACTCATGTGCTTCTTGTTGTAGGAATCACCACATCTGCATTCAATGCTGGCCTTCTCTCCTCCCAGGGACTCCGCCACAAGCCATGAGGCCAAGGCTGCCTACAGGCCCACTCTTGTAACCCCACAGTGACTCATGTTTTATGTTTTCCTCAGAAATATATGGAAAAAAAATGTGCCCATCCACAGGAAATAAATTCAGTGTTAGCCAGTACGGATTCACCAGAAACAAATCATGTCGATACAATTTGGTTTTGTTCTGTGGCAGACTAGCAAGGTTGAGAGCTAAGAGTTAGGAAATATTACATGCTCTAATCATGGAAAAGTTTTCGACAAAGCTGTACTTGATATCTGTAAGAAAATTTAGAGAATTTAAGTAGCATTTTCATAAATGTGTGCAAGACTAGTTGGAAAAACATACTATACTGTTATGAAAGGGTTCTTTGTCACCTGAGGATGAGTGAGATGACATTTTCTCCTTGTCTGTGTTGGACAACAGTTACTAATTATTTTCATTAGTAGCCTTGGAAATTAAATAAGTAGTCCTTTTATTTTGCCTCTCTAATTTTGTGAGACTGAAAACCACAAAGGATAGGGAAAGGATTACAAGCCATTTTGATAATTTGGAAAGAGCTGAAAAAATATTCAAATCAATAAATACACTGAAGTGTTATAATTAGGTTTTTAAATGCTATCAAGACTTTGACAGATAATCCCTATGAATTTCCCAGGAGCATATTAGATTATGATGGATTGTCAGCTAGTCTGCTGGAAGGGAAACAGACTAATATACTTGATTGTCACTAGAAGGTATTACTCATGACACCACTATCAGCCAGATGGTTAAAGGAAGAGGAAAGTATCTATTCTAATCTTGCAAACCTATAAAGACACCTACAGTGTTGAAATGAAGGTACTATGAAAGTATGACTCAGCCACTTAACCCACATGAGAGAGAGAATGAGAGGAAGAGAAATGTTTTAATCAAATCATGAGATCATATCTGAAAGTTCTGAATATTTCAACATTGTTCAGATACGATCAGATTTCTAAAGATTTCTTATTGTTGATTATCCATTAACCTATGGAGACTAGAGGCGAGCAATCACATAGGGGTGACTTGCTAACCTTCAAATAGCAGTGTCAAAAGATCAATAAGTTCAACTTTGAAAAGCTTTTAAAGAGAAAGTGCCTTGTGTTTTGGAAACAGATAAAAGAAAAATTAGGTTTGATGCTAACTTCAGCCATAAAATGAAGGAAGATGAGTTGAGAAGACAGGAAGGTAATTTGAATAATACTGTGATAAAGGACAAATAATTAAAGTAATGATTGTTGCTATTTCTTCCAATACCATTCTTACTCCAAAATCTGTATGTATTCTTCATTGAGGAAAAATGAACAAAAACCAGATATAATGTCTTGCAGGTTTAATGTATTATGTACTAGGAGGACAATTTCTTGGGTAAACAGTTATTTTCTAAATGTAAATTAGTTTGTTTACAATTAGTTTTAGAAGAGAGTTCTTATTGTAAATAAAATTAAAATGTTGTTTTCCTTTGAATCTTAGTGAAAACCTGTGTCCCATTTTTGGACATCAATTCTACATAAAGAATCAATAAATGAAAAGGAAACAGAGGTTTCATCCTATCTTTGTCCACCTAAACAATCACTTGCTTTTTTGATTAATTTATTGAATCAATTTCCAGTGCTCTTGATGACTCTGTACAGTACCTGTAGAGATGGATGTGAAGCACAGTGAAACCCTACAGCCAATCCATATCTTTTGGGAGAGACAGCAAGAATATACAGGTACATATAAAAAAAATACTGTGTGTCTCTGCCTGTGTAATTAAAAACCTGAGGTTGTGATTTAATCTGATATGAAGACATTTAGATGCATGTGTCTAGACATCAGTATCCAGAGACGTGTTTGAGGTCTAAGCTTCGATTTATAGTGAGTGGAAGTCTAGTGGAGGGAGTTTAGAGACCTATTTAGCTGGACACCTGGCAGATGCTGACTCTTTGTCTAGACCCATGGAATGGATTGACCAGAGGTAGGGACTTGGACGTGTGTAGAAAGCTAAATGTGGAAGATTTAAGTCCTACACTCAGCCTGGCCTCTAATTTGCAATTAAATTTAACTTACAGAGGTAGGCATGTACTGAGAAACAGTAGCTATCACAGAAGAGGAAGACATTCTGACAACAAGACATTTGCAGAAAAAAAAGCTCAGATGACCAATTTTGAATTGATATTGACATATAAAAGTTTAGCTAGTGTCATGGCCTCACTCTATAAGACTCTAGAACAAAACCAGACAAGAATAACTAGCCCAGAAAAGACTAAGGAAAGGGAGAGAGATTAATTTGATCTTCACTGTGATGTCTCCAATGTCTGTATTGGAGTAGAACTACATTTTGGCTGAAATAGGTCATCTTAGCAAGAAGGTTCAGATAAGGTGTACCAATTTAATAACAGTGATTCATTCATTAAAAATTCGAGGATGTGATTCCTGGGAGTGATCTGTCCTCAGGAAAAGAATCTTGCTATAAGCAACACTTCAACTGTGCCTTCATCCATTTGTAGTCTTAAACCCTCCTGTATTAGCTACACTCTTCTAAAGTTTTAGCGTTTATTCCCAAGATAAGAAAAATAACTTAGAATAATATCAGCACAGCTTCATATTTTTAAAGAGATATGTACTTTCTTTGCATATACTCCTGACAGTGAAAGCAGATGAACTTGCCCTAATCCCAAAGTGATTTCTTCATGGTAGTAAATCATGATGGTAAGGACATTGGCTTACTCTGATGCTAATATCTCAACATCTTGACAACTAGTTAAAGGACAGTTCTTGTCCAGTCAGCTTGGAAGGAGGATATAATTACCAAGATTTGCATAGAAAAGAAAACCCACTATAACGCTCAATATAGCAAAGGAACATGATAACGCACTGCATAGTGCTTCTTAATTTGAAGCTTTTTATACCGAGGATGCATCTGCATTAATCTCATAGTTTGGAGATTATTGCCACTTCATTGAGCCATTCTTTTCCTTCAGAGATGAGCAGCAGCCAAGGCAGATGGCTGGACTGAATAAAAATATTTTTGCAAGAACCTGTATTGACATTTCCTAGCCCAGTACTATCCTTCAGGCTCACACCAATGACGGTATTTAATACGGAGCTTAGCTGGGCAATATTTATTTCCAGAGGGTCTCTGGACATGTACAAAATCACATTAAACTGGAAGATTAGAGCTCTAATTTCTAGGAAAGTTTATTTCAGTCTGAATGTCAAAACCAATTTTTGGTTGTTTATTTAACACTGATTATTTTGCTGTATTTGCTTTATGCAATCTAAAAGTTTCATCTAAGCTTTGCACAAGCAAACATTCACCACTCACAGTTTATGCAAGTGCAAACTAATTTCAATAAACATTTAAAATTATTTATCTGACGTTAGTGAATTTGCCCTATAGTTGAATGAGGAGGATTTCTAGAATTGCAGTCATCCAGATGACAGCAGCTGTCTGGATGTCATAGAAATAGATAAAAGTTAACACAGTTTTGCTAGACACTTGAAAGTATTCTGCAACTCTATGTGTTTTTTTGCCCCACTATCTACAGCCAAGCGGATAATGACAAAACTGTTCTCTCTTAAAGCCAACTTTTAGAATTAAGAACTCTTCATGAAATAATGAATTTGTTAAAATAAACTTATATGGAAATAGGTGGTTTCTACAGAGCTTTATAATAAATTTTGTTTTCTTTAATTTAAAAATAAATTGATGGAATACATTTGTGTTATTGACGAGAATACCAAACATTCATTTCCTAGGTTCAATTTCATTCTAAACTAGCAAGCACTTAACACTGTCAACCCCTTGTGCTTTTAACTGAATAAAGGTCAGATAATCAGACATCTGAAAGGACAGCTCATTTATCATCCTTTGATAAATGTGTCAGTAGCTAATCTTTAGCAGTGGATGATAACACTACACAATGAAAAGTTAATGGATTCAAAGCACTGAATTTACCACAACATGGATGTAATAATGCCGTAGAGCAGAAAGTTCAATTTTATTTCCTATATTATATAAAATTATATTTTTGTTTGAAAGCATTAATTACCACAATCTAAGCATTATTCTGATAAATTGTGTTCCACAGAGGACAAGAATGATCTTGATAAGAAATTGTAATTATAGAACTGATTGAAGTATTACTTCAACAATCTAATGTAGTATTTCTATCCCATCAAGCTAATCGCTAAATCCTCACTAGTTTACAACTTGCTGCTAAATGTCTCTTGCTACAAGTGTATATATACTCTTTTAGTAGCACATGTTCTCATTTCTATCTCATTTATTATTAATCTAAAATCAAAATTAGTAAAGTCATCCTAGACCTAAAAGTGAGATTGAGAATATAGGGATCTGCTTTAGGCCGTATCTTGTCCATCTTAGGTCTTCATCCCTGTACAGGCATTTGAAACGTTCTAAGACATCTCAAATGATCAAAAACATACATTCAGAATGTTGTTCATTTATTTTCTCAAATCTTTATGAAACTTTCTTTTTAATCGAATTTTGTAAGTATTGTAAAACATAAGAAAGAATAGTGCTGAAGAAGATGGGTTGTAAAGAATAATACACAGGACTTATTAGATTCTTTTATTCCTTGGATTGATACCAGAAGAAAAATGTCTAACATATAAGTTTATATTACTTGATGAACACGTCAGGTCTCTACTTCCCTTTTCCTTTATCTTCTCTCTCTCTTTGCAGAAGTTCATGGCAGAATCACATGAAGACTATTTTTTCTAGAATTCAGATTATGGCAATTATGGTTAAAACTCTTGAAGTTTATTGGTCTGCTGTTCAGGCTGGAGTGCCTTCAAGCAAGTATATGGTATTCTCTTAGTTTCTGTTGAGATTGAAAAGATTGAAAAGGGAAGGTCTCATACAGGACAAGGATAATCATAGAGACAATATCCTATGTTTCACTGATTGAAAACATACTGAAAGAAGTCTGGAGAAATTTGTCAACGTACTTTGCACCTCACAATCACATTTTTTCCACAGAAGGGAATAGTCTAGACCTAAGTGGTTTATATTCTGGTTTACAATATGAATCGAGACATTTAGATTTATTACGTCACTTTAAAAAGGCCAAAGAAAATACATGCCTTATTAATTAGGGGATGAATTAGCTTTATTTCCTTAATTCTAAAGAAGATTCAAGTAACTATATCTATCTTATAAGGCAGTTTAGTCAGCACAAAGGACAGAAGAATGTGGCTAGTATTCAGATATATTTTGCATTGTAATAGTTCATAAATATATTGTGGAAATCAGAAATATAATTTCCTGGCAGTATAATTTTTCAGGTATCATTGTCAGAAGCATAAAAAAAGTTTATTGCATGTTGTGTATCAGTTTTGCAAACTCTCTGTTATGATATTTGAGTCAAAGAGTAGAATGGGAACTTTCTTTAAAAAAATAATTCAAGAAACAATTTTAAAAAAGGAAGAAAATATTATGATTGATCAATTTTTTTTCTATGAAGTAGATTAGCTGACCCCTTTGATGTGTATAGAAAAGAAGGCTCGACACTATTTACAGTAATTTCAGAAATACGTGTGATTTAAAAATATTTTCTTACAGTGGCTTTATTATTCAAATGTCAACATTTCAAACAATTTTCCGTGATAGTTATCACTCAAAATAATAAAATTCTATAATTTTATTATAAAAAATTATATGAAAATTTGTACCCAGTATCTAGAGCTACCAATTAAGAGGACAACAAGTGGACAACATTTGAGTAAAGAAATAATACAATAAAAGCTAGCAAATAATTTATAATCACATGAATACTCTTCTTCACAAGTCTTTTGAGAGCAAAGCAAAATGCTTGCATAATGGATTTTTCTTCTTTCATGATTATCATGTAGTTGGACTTAATTTTTTCTCCCTATCTCAAATATTTGAGTAATTAGATAATTTTCTTACAAATTGTTCTTGGATAATAAGTGGATAATACATCATTCAGTAGGGAATAGCTTTGTGTTATAATGAGTGGATATGAATTCTGATTATTACGAGATAATAATATATGAAATGTAAAATTTTTATTTTCATTAACTGATGGAAAAAATAGGATTTCCAGTATCTTACTTAAAGATTTATCCAAAGGATATTGAATTTGTGACTTATGCAAAATTAACTGAAGAACTTAGAAATCTTGAGATTAAATATATTAAAGAATCAAAATACATGAAAACAAATAGAAAAAAATTATATTAATGGAAACTTATGTGCCTGCTTCAATGGTTTTGCTTCCTATATGGTACTATATGAGAGTCTGCAAACAGAGTAGTGAGAGATTGTGTTGGGAAAACTGCAAAATGAAGAAAGCTTTTTAATACTCAGAGTAGAAACAGGGAGAATAGCTTTAGTGGCGTTGGCTTGAATATAGTCAAGGCAATTCAGTATCAACAGCAGACAGAGCATGAAAATTTTGATATCAAAATCTTGGATAAAAATCGTTAGATAAGGTATGTTTTAAGGAGAAAATTTTCCAAAGAAAACATAAATTTTCTGTACCTGTTCACTTTAAACAAAGAGATAGAAATTTTAGAAAATGTATTTCTAGGTTCGTCCAAACTTCTGGGTATTTCAGAGTCTAATTTCTATTCCACTACATAGTTGTCATTAAGTTTACAAAGGTGATGATTTCTCATGAAAAGTATAGTGATATGTTTAAAAAACTACTGCATGATTCTGACTACATGCATCACATGAAACCCAAGGAAAGTGTCAAATTCTGTTTTTATCAGTATAGTCTCAAAACTTTCAAGTATATGAGTATTGCTGACTCATAAGCAATTGCTATAATATTGCTCTAAGATACAATTCTGCAACATTATCCAGGAGGGCTTTACAAGTGATTGGTCAGATCTGAAACGCCCTTCAAAAAGTTTAAGACATTATGCATCCACTCATGTATAATATTCTATCAAAACAAAGTACATTAAAATCTCAGTCTTTCGCTTGATCTGTCTATCACTAGAACTATCAATGATCATCAAAATGCAGGATGAAAAATAAAAAAGAAGAGTGGTTTAAAATTATTCATTGTCTTATATGGGTGGTGCCAGGTGCAAACGTCTACTTTGTTTTTGTGGATTTTATATCACCAGAGGGCTTCAGTCTGACTCAGAGCCTAAGGATTTTTATAATCATGATGGTTCACATTCACTGAAGAAAACAGATGTTTTCAAAATTTTTTTATGCAAATAGTTCTGGGATTAGATAATAATGGGAACAGTGGGACAATGTGAAAATGAACAAAGCTTCTAAGAGATGTTTGTGAGAGACTTGGAAAACATACCATATTTTATGGTTACTTTTTATTTTTACAATGAACAAAGTATAAAAAGTACATTTATATTGTCTTGTTTCAGATGGATTCTCCCACACACTATTGCTCTTGTTATTGCTATTGTTATTATTAATATTACTACTCCTGCTATTGTTCTGCAGATAATGTAATGTAAAACGAAAAACCCGAGAAGTTTGGAGATATGTACAATAAACTCTCAGACCATATTGTCTTTGAAAATGATGTATATCACTCGTGAAGCTATGAAGTGAATAAATTGCAAAGCCATAATGAAAGGAGTTAGCCTCCTAGCTCAAAGCCAAATTACTCTCTCCACATCTTCCTTGAAAATTGTTTAAAGGAAAAATAAATAAATTATCTCTGAAGCAAATTTATCTTCAACCCTAGATGTTGAATTACATGTGTGTCTAAGACAATGTTTACTATAGACAGCAATCAGGGCTTTTTAAATATTTTTTGAACATTACAGCTTTGTCCCAGATATCCTGGGACATTAACCACAATGTTTAAATTATATTTCCTGTTCTCCAGTTTTTCTGCCTTTGTCTATTCTGATTTTGCATAATTTTCCTTTCTGTTTTCATTTTTAAACTGAATCTCTGCTCTTCTTAGGCTATCTTGGATGATTTTCTTTCCCTTTAAATTCTGAGCAATGGAAATGGCAGTTTAAAGTTTTCCAAGACTTTCCCTGTCTCTTTCCAGCCCTTATCTACTTGGCTCTGAATCTCAGAACCATGGAATAGCTGACACTGGGAGGGAACATTGCAGTTCATGTTGTTCAATCCCCCTGTTCAAGCAGAATCAAGAATCAACCAGCTCCCCAGGTACTTCTTGATGCATCCCATCAGGACACATGGATTTATGTATGGACAGTTTTCTTAAGTACTGCCTGATCTCATCCTCTCCTACCAAGAATAAGTCCTCCTTGCTCCAGGTTTTCCCTTCATCTCCAGGCCCTTGGCTTGGGGCGGGGGTGAAGTTTTGATATAGTGGAATTGAGGGCATCCTCAGAAAGTTATCCAATAACACCCAGCCAAGTGTTTTAATTGATTCTCTTAAGTAAAGAGATGCCACCCAAAAGGTGCTTGACAGGCTTGAGGAGCAGGCTGTGCAAACATCATAAAGTTAAAGAAGGCCAAGTTCAAGGCCCTGTTTCTGGGTTGGGGCAGTACCCAATATCCATACGGAATGGGGAAAGAATATGGATAGAGAGCATTCCTATGAAGAAGGAATTCAGTATATTGTTGAATGAAAAGTTGAACATAAGTCGACAATGTGGGCTTGCATATGGGGATACAAGGGTAGGCTGCAGGCAGCCTTGGCCTTGATGGCTTGCAGCTGTGTCCCTGGGAGGAGGGAAGGCCAGCATTGAATGCAGGTGTGGTGATTCCTACGAGAAGAACATGAGTAGCCCAAGAGATGGGTATAAAAGGCTGTGCTGCAGGATCACAAGAACAGATACTGAGCTGCAGCTGAGCTGATGCTGCCTCTGCCTGCCACTGGCTGCCTCTGTCTGGTGATGCCTGTCACCCTGCTCTATGCTGGATTTTTTGGACTCTGATATCTGGTGCCCTGTGTTTGTATGTATCGCAGCTATAATTGGCTTTGAGCCTTAGAAGCTCTGGAAGCCTCTGGCAGTATGAGCCTCACGGACTGCAATCCACTTGGGGGAAGTGGAAAAGCCGGCCGGCGCGTAATCCCTGGGCGGGGGTGTGCCCAGGAGAGCTGTGAGTAGCCTACGCATGTAAGTCCAGGATTGGACTGCCTCGGGCGACCGTGCCTCTGGGAAGGACGGTGAGCCATTGTAGCTCTTGCCTATAAGAGATTACAGAAAATGGTGCCGCATTTTATGCTGCAAACTATGTTGGGCTGGTGTAAGGCAACATCTGGAACTATGTCAGCCCCTTGTGTACGCTGACATTTGCAGCTCTAAAGGGCAATCAAATCCTGGTCTGCATCAAAAGCAGCATGGATAGCAGGTTGAGGAAGGTGATTCTGCCCCTCTGCTCTTGTGAGACCCCATCTAGGGTACCACATACAACTTTGCAGCCCCCAAAATAAGGACGTGAACCCGTTGGAGGGAGACCAGAGGAGGCCACGAAGATAGTCAGATGAATGGAGCACCTTTCCTGCAAAGACAGGCTGATAGAGTTGGGGTTGTTCAGTCTGGAGAAAAGAGGCTCTGGGGAGAACTTACAGCACCTCCCAGTACCTAAATGGGGCCTACAAGAAGGCTGGAAAAGGACTTTTGAAAAGAATGTATAGTGACAGGACAAGTGGGGGATAAATATCCTTAAACTGAAAGAGGGCAGGTTTAGATTAGATAGTAATAAGAAACTGTTTTGTGAAGGTGGTGAGACCCTGGCACAGGTTGCCCAGAGAAGCTGTGGATGCCTCATGCCTGGAAGTGCTCAAGGCCAGGTTAGATGGGGTTTTGAGCAAGTGGGTCTAGTGGAAGATGTCCTTGCCCATGGCAGGGAATTGGAACTAGATGGTCTTTAAGGTTCCTTCCAACCCAACCATTCTATGATTTTGTCATTGTTCTCTGACACACAGGAACTCTACAGATTTCTACATCTCTTTAAAATATTCCCTTATGAAAGGATGTTGCAAGACAAAGTAAGTTGAAAATTTTGATTCCCCCCAGGTGAAGGAAGCGCAGAACTCATGTCTCCCCATTCCTGGGAATATGCAGGGGTGAGCTGGTATGGTGAGGAGGCAACACTTTCTATCACAATTTTTTTTCTTAAGAGAAGAGTTACGACAGATATGCTGCTATTGAGTGTGGGCTTGATGTAGTTTAAGCATGGGTTGGCTTGGGTTTGCACAGAAATGTAAAAACAGACAGATATGTTGGAATTTCTACATAACAACTAGATGAATGCAGGCAGCAATTTTTGGCAGGACTTAAAGCCTAAAACCATACACAATGTGACCCAGAAGAAGCTTTACTGATCAAGGCCAGTTGCAATCAGATTTTCAAGTGACTAAATAATAGGTTTTCATCCCTTACACTCCTGGGCTTTGAAGTTCACATGTACTTTATGCTGCATTTTTAAATTCATTAGTACTTTTGTGAATCTAAATCTGAGGACTTAATTTTTACTGCTTTACTGTTCTGGGATGCTGAGGAAGAAGTTTTTAGCTTGGATTTTTTCATGGCTTCTGCTACTATATTTCCATTAGCAAGGATGAAAGAAGAAAGTATATACAAAAAGTGATGACTAAACATTTCCACTACAATTTTAAGTCACATTTGACACAGCTATTAAAGATATGATAATTTCACTTGAGGAGCATTTTTTTTCTTTCTGGCTTTGTCAGCTAGTTTTATCATTGTCATAATTTATATGTAATTTAAGCAGGATGTCATTTGTAGCAAAATTACTTATATCAAACATTTTATCTATCACTTTTTGCTGTGCCCAAATATTCTACATTTCAGAAAGCTATTGGTATGCATGTGATTGCTCACACAAAACCTTTTTTATCCTCCAAATACATGTCTCACACCTTTGCCGATAAACAGGATAATGGCCATTGTCAGTCTCAAGCAATTTTTTTTGGGTCAGGTATTTAGCTATTTAACTATTTAACAGAACTGAAAAATATTTTGTTGCGTACACAATTATTTTACAACATATTTGTGCTTCTAATGTTTAACAGATAGAATCTATCTATTTACACTGTGATGAATTTCATAATGTGAGATTCTAATTGAGAACCGAATGTAAGATGGATTAAATCAGAAACTACAGGTATCCCTAACTGTTCATTACTAGATCTACATAGATATACTCAGCTGTTCCTTAGGTTAATAGCATAGACATTCTGGTAATTAATTAATTTAACCCACTAATTCATTTGTGACAGCCAGTAACTTTTGAACTGTCATTTTCAGCATAAGAGACATACTTAAAAAACTGGAAGACTGAGGCAACTCTGATACTTACTAGTTCCAGTCAACCCAGAATATGTTAATTGTTACTTGGAAAATGCTAACTGTTACATGTAGTAGAATATGTAGCAAAGCCACTCAAGAATTGATCTGCTAGCCTGTGGAAATGTTGTCACTATTTGTGGACTATATAGAAGTTTCACAAATGTAGATCTAGTCACTCAGAGGCATTTTGAGCAGGAAGACAACTGCTCTGCCTTCATTTTTTTGTGAAACAGGCACAGAGGTATTTATAACACAGTTGTAGTAGGAATGTGCAGTGGACATTGGCCTTCAACTGAAAAGAAACTATTTTTTTCCTGCCATTATTTCTTCTACCATATTCCTATTCATTCTTACATACTATTTCGATTTTTTTTTCAAATATGAACTTTATAAACTTTTACAGACATACCAATAAACAGCTTTTGCATTAAAAGTAACTGTCTGATCAATAATGAAGATAATGCCAAAGGGTATTTAACATTCACAATAGAGTAAGAAGTGGCAAAATGAAGAAAAAAATATATGACATTCTCTTAGTTGTAGCCAAAAAGAATTTCAAAGCATACCTCGAGGCTGCCATGAACGAAATCTATCATGTAAGCAGCCACCTGTGAACAGTTTCTACAAAATTTGGTGAAGGGCATTTATCATTCCTCAATTAAAATGTCAAATCTAATTAGACTTCCCCTCAACACACTGTATCTTGCACAGTGGTACAATGAGAGAAAGACTTTCCCTTGAATTACTAAAAAGCAAAGAGGTTATCTGTGAAAGATCCAAGAGAAGCAAGGGAGCCTTTCTGTAGGGTTTCCAAATGCAAGGGAGTTAATTCGTCAGCTATTTACAGCCCATAAAGTATCTATGGATTTAATGTTTTACCTGGATGAAGGACACATTCATTCTCATAAGACTCTAGACCAAATTGTTCTATGATTAGGAGAGATGCGTCCAAGATTCACAGGTTGTTTTGATGGTGACTGGCATCATATATTGGCTGTTTGGCAGAGTGGAGACTTCACTATTCATTTTTTGGTACTTGCTTTTAATCTGGTATGACACATCTTAACAAAGCTAACTACTAAATGATTAACAATATGTTCTTTCAAAATAAGGATTTCAAGCAAGACCATCTTCCTTTTTCAAATAAGGGGTGGTCATCCCAGCCTGCAAGTCTGAGTTACAGAAAACACAGTGGAAAGCAAAATGTTAAACACTATTAATAGCAACCTAAACAATTTCAGAGAAACACAAATATTTAAAAAATAAATTGTAATATTTCATAAAATGTACCACTGTTAGATATAAGAAATAAACTAAAAGATATTAAATCAGTAAATACTTTCTTCTTACTGACCTCCTGAAGAACTGCAAGTGTCGTATGCAGACATGTGCATAATCCAGTCCAATGATATGAAAACATGAATCACCATACTAATAACACTCTGTAGGCTGGTCAAATTGTATCTGGACATAAATGGAATTATTCACTCCCCTTAACTCAATTTAAAATTTCAACTTTAACAATATTGCTTTTATTATAAAGGACAATCCAGAGTAGTTACAGAGTTATAACTCCTCTTTTTTTTTCTCTTTTCCCAACTTCCATTCATTCCAAATATGGTAATTGGGGTAATTGAATTTGGGTTGTTGTTTGTTTTTGTTGTTATTTGTTTGTTTGTTTTATCTCCTGTTGCCATTTATAGAGATAAGTGTTTTAGCTCTGGGATTTTTTTCCAAGATTTACTCTCATTTTTTATATTTATAAAATATTGCCAATTGTCAGAACCCAACATTGTCTGTCCAGGTTCTTTTAAATATTCCAAAAAATGAGGTTTTAATGTTTAATGTCAAATTCATTTTCTAGTGAATATTTTATGTTACATGGGACTTTGACTTTGCAGAATGATACAGCAATATAATGAAATCACAAGACAAACACAATCTAACAATTGCAATATACAGTTGGATTGTAAAACAGATGTGATTCCTGTTACAGGTCTCTGTAAACTCGCATTATGATGCTGGGTGTTGTCAGTCTCCAGGAAGGAATATGTGAGTTAAAGCCAGCTCAAGCCCTTTGTTTTTTTCAGACTTAATTTGGTTGTTTATTCAATTCTTTTGAGAGCCGTGTATTCACACCCCCATGCAAGTCTGACTGGCTGGGGAAGATAATACTTTGTCTGAGCTATTGTAGGGAAGGTCATTTACACAACTGCTTGGCATAATAAACTGATACAGTCAATTACCTACAGTAAAGGCTCCTCTCTGGTCCCCTTTATGTTGTGCTTCCTTTGCAATAGCTGTGCTCCTGTAGGTCCATAGGGGAGCAGAGATCCATCCTGAAGCCCGTGGAGGGCCCCAGGTCACAGCAGGTGGAGATACACTGAAGGAAGCTGCAAAGTGTGGAGACCCCATGCAGAAGCAGAGGCTGACAGGAGCTGCACCCCATGGTGGATCTCTGCTGTAGTAGTGCATTTTCAATGGTCTGCACTCCATGGAGAGGACCCACCCTGGAGCAGTTATTGAAGAACTGCTGCCCATGTGAAGGAGCTGTTCATGAAAGGCTGTAACCCTCATGAGGGACCTCATGCTGGAGCAGGGGGAGAAATGTAAGGAAGGTGGAGGGGCAGGTGATACAAACTGACTGCCATCCCCCTTGCCCATCATCCACATGTCACTCAGAGGGAGGAGATAGAAGAATCAGGAATAAAGGAGTTCAGTGTGAAATACCAACAGTGTGAAATTGAACCTGGAAGGAAAGAGGCAGGGAAGGCATTTTTAGTTTTGTCCCTTTTTCTCACCATCTTACTCTGTTTTTGCTGGAAAAAATTTAATTGCTCTTTCTCCAACTTAAGTCTTTGCCAATCATGGTATTTGCAGAGTGATCTCCCCATCTTCATCTCAACCCATAAGCATTTCCTTCAGTCATGTTTGGGAGGGAGAGCGATGGAGTGGCTTGGTGGACATCTGGTAGCCAACAAAGCTTAACCTACTGCACCTATCTTCTGTGAGCCTTCTTTTATTGATTGGTCACACAAGTAAAATGGAAGTCAACCACCATTCCATGATATTCCACATAATTATTGTCTGTAACTAGAAAACTGGCAGTGACTGCTCCTCTTCTGTTAATAGTACAGTTTCTCTAGAAAAGGAACATAAAGACATGCAGTAGGTAACGAAGTATAAACTTAAAATTCTCTCCTGCTCATAAATATTTTTTTCTGTCATGGATGAGACAGAACCAAATGTCAAAGAGGGAAGAACTGAGCAGAACACCTCCTATGTGGCAACACAGAAAATATTTCTTTACTTTCATCATTTTTTGGCAAATATTTTGAAAGCCTCCAGCCACTAAAAATATTAACAGTATGTCAGAAAGTTAATGGAAACTCTTCACTCATTAAGTGTGCACATCAGTTGGAAGCTACAGTGTGCTAATTCAAAAAGCAAGAAAATATATGTGCGAAAATATAGGAAATAGGCAAAGAATCCAAATTCTGAGAAAAATTATTCTTCATTATTTCTTCCCCTTCACCAAAATTAAGGTGCTTTAAAATTAAATATCCACTTCTAGTGAAGTATGTTCTTTGTTTGCAAGTACATCTATTCTGCTGTTAACTGTTTTAAGCTCCTGCTTCCATCTACATTTGCAACTCAGGTGCTTGGCTGGGACTTGATAAATTTTCAATGTACTTCCTTCACGTTAAACCAGCTGGGGTCCCGCTTAGCAATAAATCTTAGAAATTATTAATTTTCAGGGGGTTACTTCTCTGTGTCATGATTATATTTTATGATTATATTTTATAGGTGTTATCTACTATAGGATTCTCAGGTAATTGCTTGGAAACAACATTAAAGTTTACATTCTTGATAGCTTTGAAGAGATGAAATACTGATTTCCATTAGTGAGTATGCATACAACAGACACATGAAAGTATCAACCAATAATTCATATAATAACCATAGCAATCATCAAGCCCCAACAGGTATATGAATTATTTTAAAATACAAGCACTTTTGAGACATCTTTGCATTAAAAAATTTAAAAAGGTATAAAACAGATAACAAAGACAGTTCTGTCAAATGTATGCTATTTCAGTTAAATTTGTTTGATACTTTGTCAGAGTATGAGACAGTTCCAAAATAGGTCACATCTAAATGAGTCTGTGATAATTTCTGATGTATAAATGTGTATTAATTGGGTTTTTCTTGCATATGAAAACTATTTGTGTATCTGTTGTCATATTTCCTTGATTTTTGTACTCATGCAAATACATATATATAGATATAAATAGATCTTGATGATTCCCCTTCCCTCCAGTCCCTTATTTAAGTTCTAGAAGTTCTTTGATAATTTAGACTCTGATAACAAAATAAGGGACAAATATTAATGCTAGCATCAATGTGCACATCTTGGTTTTAGTGATATAATTCTTTCATCTACAGCCATTGTGGGTTTTTTTTGTTCTCAAAGCATTTTTTTCCTAAAAATAAAATGAGAAATACTTATGCTCAAACTTCTTTCATGGAAGAGTGAAGAGTAAATAATTGTCCCTAGCATTAGCCAGCATCAGTTAAATCATATCTTCAAAAGAGTTTTGGAAACTGCCTGAGGAGTACCAAGAAGCTACCTTAAAATATCATCCCACAAATGATCTATTGTTCTTGTTCTAGTAAGTCTTCTTGTCTTTCTGTAGGTACACACCACATAAGTTTATCTGCATTCCATTAGTTTTCATGCAAGCAATTTCCATTTACATTCTTTGGTTTTAATTTTTTATTCTTTCAATAGATCTTTTTGTTGTGTTAAGTGGAACTGGGGTGTAGCATAGTAGCTATCCTTTATAACAAAACTTCTGAAAAAAACCCAACCAAACAACAAACAACCACTTCCCAGGAAAAAAGACTGCTAAGAAGGGAAGTGATTGATCACCTCTCCGGAGAGAAATATAGAGGTGTTTCACAGAGAATCAACTTACCCAGACTAGATTTTTACCAACAAAACGCATTTATCTTTATCCTTATCCTTATAAAAATGTCTTCGGATCTCTTAATGAACATTAGTTACACCAGGGCACTGATACCAATTTCTAAAGTAATTTTTATCTCTCAAACATGTTGTCATCTCGGTAAAACATGATACTACTGCTTGCTGGGAGAGCAAATCATTGTGTTTGCAATTGGAGACAAATCATTCTGATGTGAAACAAAGAATTGAAGAGTCTCTGCAGAGAAACTCATACTGATTAAAAATCCTGTCTGCACTAGGTTTTATAGCCAAACTATATTGTATGGAAATGTTGCCACATCCTTTAGAAATTCAGATCAAATTAAGACCAGTATACTACTACATTAAAAGTTGCAGGAGGCAAGAAAGCTGTTGTGCACCTTATTAAAATGTGATTTTATTGAATTACATTACTATTTTAACAACAGTTAAAGTAATTAAATATGGTACTAATTACAGCAATTAGGGGTGATAGCGTTATTTATTACAAGGTTTCCTTATGTTTGCAAGGATAACACCTTTTATCTATCTGTCTTACGACTTAGCCAAAATTAGCTAAACTATAGTCATCTGAACACTCATCCTCTAAATGTATATGCCTGGTTAAAAAAAATAAGAAAAGTAAAAAAAAACAAGCACACATGTGCTGGACGTTTCTGTGAAACAGGCTGAAGGAGTATATCCGAGTTTTTATCCATGTTAAAGGTGTTTAGAAACTTCTTAAAAGATCTTTTGCCCTATGCTTTCAATCGTAGAGAAGAAATTTGTCAGGAAACATGCGGTTTTGCCAGGTTTGTAAAAAACCTCATGATTTAGCCAAATGACACATCTTTTAAGAAGTTAGGAATGTGTATTTAATTGGAAAGCAGAATTTCCCATCTCCATTCCCTAAGCACTCCATCTCAACTGAGCATGTTCTGGCCAGGTCTCAGCAGATATTCATGCATCATGGGATTTCTGTGTCTCAGAATTACAGGCAACAGCAAAAAGTTTGTTCCTCTTAGACAACCAGTCGACAAGTCTGTATTTGTGTCCAGGCTGCAAGAGAAATTGGAGACAGGAGATGAGAGTGCAAACTATCCTATTCCAATTCAATCATGATAAAAGACATCTCTACAGCTGGATGACTAGACTGAGATTAGAAGGGGTAAAGGAGGTTCAGTTTCAAGGAAAACACATAACATGGTGTAAACTGAGACTTATTAAAAAAAACCCTGGATTCTGGTATCTAATTTCAGGAGACCTGTTCAGGAATCAGTGATTAGAAGTGAAGGGACACTAGAGATGTGTGAAAGGGCCAGGCAAATATACATGGACATAATCTAGTAAGAAATGGTAGCACTGTTGCAGAACTGAGGTGGTCTCTGCAAAATAAAAGGATTAATATGTTGTAAAAGAAGAAGAAAGATTAGATGTAGAGCCCAGAAATGAAGCTTTTATTAGAAAGCATTTGAGCAGTAATGGAAAGACACAAGTGAAGGTCAGAAGGCAACAAGCAAGGCAGTCTAAATGAAAAACTGTGAGGAAAGGAAGTGGAATTTAATGGGCAAGTTGTTAGCAGGAGAGTCTTCAGCAGCACGCAGAGGTTTTATCCAGAAAGGAAAGACATTAATGATGTGAGGAAGTATTTATGATATTTAATAGCTTTTGTTGATTGGAAACTTATGTAATTTCCAGCACAAGCATAGCAACAATAAGTACAATTACTATTTAAAAAACATTCAGCATTGGGAAAAAACAACACATAATAGCTGGCAATCATAGCACAAAGATATTTACACGACAGACAGTAGAAAATACAATCATGGCAATCTTATAAGTAATTAGAGTTTGTCAATAGTATTATATAAATGCTAAATATTCAACATTGTTATCATCAAAATTTCAGCAGAATAGTGTTATGGACATGACATGAACCCTCAGTGCCAAATCCCTGAGTTCTCCCAATAAGCTTAAGTTAACAAGTCTCCTATCTTGGACTTTAGAGTTCACATCCATGATACAGGTAAACCAGCAGCATCTGCTGAAGTGTGAAGGTGACTTGGAAAATATCCTCCACAGCAGATGACTATCAGCCACTGACACCTGCAGTGCTGATCCTGTCGACATCAAAAGTCTTTTAATCTACCTTTTAACCCATAAAAAGATTGGTCCTGTTATTCTGTTCTTTATTTCTCCATTTTTGCAGTCTGATTTTTTACTTTGCTGAGTTTGTTTCTCAGTCTGGAAACAACTGATTGCTGTGTCCTTGGTCATCAAGTCTTTTTCTTGAGAATGATCCTCTGGGGAGTCGGGTCCTCAAAACTAATCAGAAATTAACATTTCAATTAGTCCATATGTGTGCAATACCAAATACATTTGTGTTAGCAAATGCCACGCCAAGGCTTATCTTGACTTCAGTCATCATTTATCCCTTGCTATGGTGGCCACATGCTATGGTGCATCAGATCAGCATTTTCCTGATCATTCAGATCAGCAATTCCCTTCTGCAATAGCAGTACATTCAGATCTATTGTTCTATCCAGGATAAGCAACTCTCTTCCTTTACCTAGACTTAAAGTCTTTTTGACATTCTTAAATTTCTGCTTGTACATGCAGTAAGGAACTGGGAACAGTAGGAACAAGGGGAAATATTAATGTGTTGTCCAAAAGATAGAAGCATATACTGACTAGTTTGGGAGAATCAGAAATGAGTAAGGTTGGAAGGGACTTCTGGAGGTCTTATAGTCCAACCTCCCTGATCAAACAAGGTCCCCTAGAGCATGGATCTTTGATGAGAAAATCTCATAGCCCATCTTCACGATTCATGATCACTGTGTGAAACTAGTCTTGTGGCAACAACTGAATTACACTTTACAAAAAGGGTGAAAACTTCCTGCAACTGTAAAAAAATCCTATTGCTTATATGACACAAGTCTGTAAGCTGACAATATTTAGGATTGATAAAGAGTTCTTAATAAGGTTACTAAAACTGTATTTTGAACAATCTGCAAATAAAATATTACGAAAATATTACTTAGAAATACATTTTGTTAAGCTCATGAATTCTGGCTATCGTTTTTCAGAGACAGCTGGTGTCTCTTTAAAAATAAAAATGAAAGAATTCATGAGTTGTTAGACCAAGCCACTTTCCTATAATTCTTCATTAATTTTTTAGGTTTTCAGCATCTCATTTTAGACTGTGTTTTCTTGTTTGTTTGCATTTTCTCAATGTCGTGGTTTCAGCCCAGCTGGAAATTGGACACAAAGTCATAATACTTTGCATTCTCCATTACTGTAAAGTTTGAGTGGTAACTCACACACTTATGATTTATCATACTGTATGTACATGCTTTATTTTTCTCACGTACCTGCTTATCAGTGATATGTCCTGTTTTATACTGAGTCCAGAATTTCTAATGCTCATCAGAAATCATAATTTTTACTCCTTCTGATTAGAATTCATATTGACTCTGAGAGAACTGCAAACAGCTATGAAGCAATTAATAATGTCCCCCATGTTGGGGTAATGAGTGTAGAACAAAAGGCATCTGGGGGTTCAATAATCAATATAATCTGATTCAAGGAGAACTTAAATTCTCTGCCTCAGGGAAAAAGAAACCCCTCAACATATGTGAAAACTGAATTCCAAACTCAAATGGGATGAAGAGTAGCTTATACCCCAGGGTCTAGAATATCCCGCCAAGGAAAACCAGACAGTAATAATTGGAACACTCAGAAACATGTTTACACGAAATGACTGCATGCATCAAGAGAATATTCTGGTCTTTGATTTTTAGCGTCCAGTGGTGGAACTAAATCAAAATGCTTATACCATGTCCCTACTGAAAATGAGCAGATGGCCTTGATCTCTTGTGCCATAAACATTTTTTTGCACATACACTTCAACAGCAAAATTTATCCCCCTGAAAAAGGACTGGAGGTGGGGATAGGGGAATGAGGGCAAGGGATGGGAGAAAAAGAAAAGACTGTCAAATATGAATGGCAGTGAAAGTCTATGAAATCTTTAGGAGTCTGCTTCTTAGCTTGTAATGTGTAATTAAGGAGGTGTTTTCAGTAATAGTAGACTAGACTGTGAGTAACTTTATCTCCTTTTAGAATTTTGTTAGCATTATGTTGGGGACTTAATCTTCATGTATTCTGTGGGTTTGCCTGGTATATTATAAGCATATTATTAATTTGTAATTTCATAGACACATACGCCAAAAAAAGGTACTGGATTATCTAAGGTGACCCAGTGTGCACTCCAGGCCCAAATATGCGTGTTTAACTAGGGCATATCTTTCTCAAAGACATTCAAACTGCACCCTAGCATTTCAAGAGATGAGGATTTTGGTTTGTTTTGGTTTTTTGGGTTTTTTTAATTTCAAAGGAAAAATAACATTCTTCATTAACATATATAAATTCATTATAATTGGAGTATTATTTTTTAACTTCAACACAAAATGTGTTGTATCTTATATCCATGCCTCACACCCCTTCCGAAAAAAACCCAACTCAAACGAGCAATTCAGTGTACTTACTTAACAAGGGTGGCTACTCTAGCAGATAATGAATAATTCAGTTTGTCTATTCCTCAAAAGAGCATATGAGCAGACAGAAAAACAATAAAAAAAAGAGTAATCTCTGTTATGAATTGTTTTCCATTGTTCTTCTATGTTCTCCATTTTCAGATATCTCAGTTTCCAATATCAGTCCAGAATTAATATCCATGAAAAAAACCCTCCATTCTTTTCATTCATTTATAGAAATGAAATGGTGTACATTTAAATTACCAGTCAGCCCTAAATGTTTCTGAAGCTGTAAGAACCTTGCCAGACCATAAACCGATAATGAACTCCATCATGATTTGCTGGTCCATCTTAATGGACATGCTGTAAGAGATCAAAAGACAGGATAAGAAGCAGTTGTACTAACTGCATTGCTTCCATTTTGTGTCTCTTCCTCCTGAGACATTACAGTAGCAATGCCTTGTATCTTGCAGATTGAATGGATGGGTCAGCTTGCCAAACAAAACTAAAAATTACACAGTTGTTCTGGTCAGGTGGAGAAAACAAATTGCCCATATTTATCACACCCACCTCGGGGGAAAGATCTGAAAAGATGTAAAAAATTTAAAGTCCAAGCTATTATTCAGACTTTCCTAAAATGTGAAAAGACCTAAGCTGGAAAAAAGGTGGCATCTTTTATTACTGTACTAGTTTTCTACTCTCTTAATAATTTTTTCTGTGTCCCAATTTCCACAGTGCTTAATTACTGCATTCTGATAAAGAGAATCTAGAAACGATAATCTGTCATTAGCCACACATAGTTGCTTCTTTTCTCCTTTTAATTTCAGCAAAAGGATTGTAAAAAGACACACAAATATTGCAGCACTAGCAGAAAGAAGAAATTACTCCCTTTCAGCTTTCAGTTATTTCCTGTTTACTTAAAGTCTCACTTTACTCAAACCAGAAATGTCAAACTAATGGAATCATATTGAGAAAATGCAAAGAGGTACTTCAGGCAACAGAATTTTGTGTCTCAAATTTCTGAGCAGTGCTGGCACATGGAGAAAAGTATTTAGGCACTGATTATGGCATTGCCTCATCAGTATTGCTCTTATTCATCTTACCTAACCCTGGAACAGACATCTACGTGACCTGAACAGCGTCCTTTAGGGGCACTGGAGTAAAACAAGCATTTACAGGATGCAATTTGTCTCATCTTAATGAATGATAAAAATAGAAGAGAGAATTTTGCTATGGAAGTGTCAACCCAATTATAGGAATATGGTGGTTTAAAATCAGCTGGGAATTAAACTCCAAACAAACTGCTCCATGCCACCCACCCCGCTCGCTGAGAGAGGACAGAGTCCACAGCACTGGCTGCTGGCAACTTCCCCAAAGAAGGAAAAGATCAAAAGGTGGCCACTCCTGGTGTGTGTGCACACCCTTCACTTCCCTCTGAAGCCACTCTCCCCGGGATGATGTGTGTGGTACAGAATAACAACGCAGAAATGCCCACACGGCTCTGGGCTCCACCCCCTTCACAGCACCTGCGAGCAAAACTAGGACAAGTGACCAATGAGAAAGCTGGAATTGGATCATATTAGATCATATATTGTTGATGCGATGAACATTTGAAGAAACGCACCTTAGTAATTATAAATTGGACATGTTTTTCCTTATAAAATCCAGAGACACATAAAAGATTCATAACAGCATCAACAGACTTTGAACATTTGAACCTTACTAAATTAGCATTTAGGAATACTTGCAGTACAGTAGCAAGGAAACTGTCTCTTTTCTTGAAGATTAACAGAGATTAGAGTTTCTTTTTGGGCAATTTCACTTTGCTTATAAATTGTTATTTGGCATTTTACCTAAATGTATTTTGCATATTTTTGGCTTTTCTTTTTGAAAAATTGGTGATTTTGAAAAGGTCCGCTGGATCTTTCAGTATGGAAGAAATGTTATTACAACAAATTCTCTGTGTGTTGAGATATAAATGGATTTATATAAATATATATGTATTTGTGGTGGTGTGGTAAAAGAGAAAATAAAAGAAGAAAAAACCACACCATCAACATCTGAGTGGGAATTTTCCCCCAGCTAGGGCGACTTCCATTCTAGGTCCTGCGTTGATGGAAAAATCCCTTTCCCAATATGGGTGTGTGGCACTGTACCCTATTGGTCTCCTGTTCCTTTGCCCTTCCCTATTCCTCCCTCATTGGTTCATGCCCCATCACCCCACCAACTGGTCCTCCCCTCGGTATAAATACTGTACCCTCCATTTTGTCTAGGCTCTTCGGTCCATGGTGGTCTCTGGGGCATGGTGGTCCTGGGACCACGCCGCCACCAGAATAAAGCCTTGGAACCCCATGCCTGGAGCCCCTCTCGTTCTGTTACCTCCGCCGGCGCTCCCCCAGAGGGAGCCTGCTCCGTTCCCAGCCCCCGGGCCAGAGGACGTCTGCGGGGGGAACGCTGAGCCAGGCTCCCCGGGGAGGATCCCTCTCTTGTTGCAAACTGCAACATGTATTAATTTGTGTAAAATTAGTTTTAGCCGTCAATGAGGGAGGGAAACAGGAGACTCACAAGGCATTTGAGTCTATTTCTCTACAAAATACAGTAAAAACTATAGAGATGATGTTTCTTTCCAGGTTATGAGTCATATTTGAAGTTTTCTGTTCCACAAATGTATTTCTATTTATACCTTATCAGATGTCTGAAAATTATTCATTCTCTTGTCCTTTCTGACTGTAAAAATGCACAGATATTTCTCTAGGATAATATGAACTTTCAGATAATATAAAGATATTGTAGCTTTTCATGAAAGTAGCTATCCATCTGTACTGCAATTAATGAACCAGAATTGGCATTTTTCTCAGTACTATATTTTCTACTAATCAGGAATTTGCCCCTGAGAAATACAAATGCATGTGCTGAGTAGACACAAGGCGTAAAACACTAATACAAAACATTTAATAGAAATCTGCATATAATGAAAATAATTCCTGAAAAAATTGTTGAACCTCTCTGGCAAATAACTAGCATTGTGCAACAAAGTATGGAACTGAACTCAGTGTCATAACTTGGTTTCACTTTTTCTTCTTTTTAATGTCTTTGGATATAAAACAGTTTTATTGTTAATTTCTTTTTGGAACCGTATGAAATTGAGGTCTGATTCAAGATTCTGTTCTTAGAAAAAGAAACATTATTATGGTCAAAATAATTTCCATATTAAACATGTTTTTCCTCAAAAATATTGTGGCATATTTATTTTTATCAATAAAAAAACTAAGAAATAGATGTGTCCCAAATGAAACTGAGTTAATGATGGGATCAGGAGTAAAATCCATCATCCTGTCCCTGTGGAGATATGTCCTCTATCTAAAAGCTATCCTTTTCCCACCTCAGCTGTTCACAGGCAAGAATGACTCCTGGCCATGTTGTGTGCTTCATTGCTGATGGTCACAGGAGTGCTAGACATGGAAAGAACCACAGGAAGGCAGCAGATGGTATTGTCTAGGGATAGAGTTGTAATTTATGCTCTTCCCTTTACTACCATACATACATTTAAATAATAAGAAATATAATGAAAGAGCAGTAGTTTCAGTGATGGCTTTTGGCATAATTCTAAGCCTGTGTTCAGAGTTTTTGAATTAATTATCCTGTCAGTCAGAGTCCAAAAGAAAAATCTAAAGATACAGCTGTAATTTTCAACAGAATACTCTCAGAAAAACTAAATTAAAAAATTTATTATATACTATTATATAATTCATGCTAGAAAACGAGACTTCAGAACTCAGTATTAGATTGACCACAAATTTTTTTTTTATTTATTTACTTTAAAAAGTTTTCTTATCCTAAATTCTTTATGCCTCAGGCATTCATCTGGAGTCCTGATGCTGTGAGCCTTCAGGCTTACCAGCAGTAACTGTGATGATGTTTTATAAATGTCTGTACAATAGTTTAAGGTTTTCTGCTGACTCATAGTCACAACTGAGAAACGCTAATGTATCCTGTCACCTCAGCTGCTCAGACTCATTTGTCATTTCTGGTCTCTTGGCTTGTCCCATACCTCGAGGTGCCTGTTGCCATTCTGTCTGAAGGACTGACTGCAGCAAAGGAGGGCTTTTGTTAACACTTACTATTGTGTGAATTTTCAAACCCAAACAAATCTTTAGGGAGAATTAATGTATTTCCCTTAGTTACATGTCTGGTAACTTATCAGAACCATCAAGTCCAAAGAATAAAGTAGCTGTTTAGAAGGATGACAGACTACAAAAACTCTATTTCTTTTTTTTTTTTCCTTTTTTAAATCCATTGTTAAATCTCTTGTTATGGACAGAAAACTGTAGATACACATGCTAAAAAAGAACAGTTTCTACCACCATCTTGAAACCACAGCACTGTACTTAGAACTTTGACCCAAAATGGTCTAGTATATCAGAAGAATAAACCCACAGCAGAAAAGTTTTATTCAACAATTGAGGTTATATTCAATTGAGGTCAACAGAAGATTAATGGACTAATATCAGAGTAACAATTATTCCACCCTGAAGAACTTTAAACACTCTTATCAGAAGTAATGATGAGTATTTACACATCAGGTACCATAGTAACCATCAGAGTTGATTTCTATCTGTTTTCATCTCTCTAGTTTTTCTTGACTCCTGAACATTTTCTTATCTTGATATTTTAATTCCATTGTACTTAAATTTTATTGGATTTTTCATCTGCTTTGATCCTTACAGTTATACCTCAGCTTCTTTTCACTCATAAGAGGCATGCAATTATGTGCCTAATTCCATTTAAAATATTATGCTTTTTTGCCTAGAACAAAAATGATGAGTTCAATTTGTATAATTTAAAGTAAAATATGTCCCAAATATTCCCGAATTTAGGGCCTCAGAAAATTTTTCTCTTTCCCTCAATTTTTTTTCCAGCAAACTGCTTGTCATGATTTATACTTATGAGTAGAAAGAAAGATTTTATTCTTTTTTGCTCACCCATAAATGTTGAAATTAGCAATATACAAATGATTTCTCACAGAAAAGCCAATTGCTTTTCTTAGTTGCTCTGAGTTAATTTTATGGCTTTAGTTTCAATTCTTCTCCCAAATTTCTACACAGTCATTTCTTAGAAATTGCCTAAGCCTGTAAGGTTTAAGCTATAGGACTCAATACTTTGTCTTGCAGACTTCCATCCATTTTTGATATATCTAACTCACTCCCTGGTATTGTCTGTTTAGAATTGATTGTTTAGAACATTTGGTAAATTGTAATATTTCCCCATTAAAGGTTATAATACTTCGTGAATTCATATTCTGGTCCCTTTTTTTTCCTTTCCTTACAAAAGTTCTCATTTTCTCTTTTAGAATTTCTTGACATGAAAATAAAGCGTTAAACACTTTCAAACTTCTCCAGGGAAAACTTTGGTCTACTTGAGCTTAGCCTTGTTATCTGTCAATCACTCAATCAGCCTTTATTTTATGTACAGTAGCACATTGGAGAATGAATCTCAGAGTGCCATGCATAATAGCTGCTGGTTAACAAGAGAAAGCTAATCTCAGCTGATGAATTTTCACCTTTGTTTTACATCTACTTAAAGAGTTTCTAATAACCTCAGGGACTAAGTGTTATTGCTTTAGGGTATATGCTTGAAATCTTAGTCTCTGTGTTTTTTGCAGCTGTGTCCATGATCACTCTGGAATAAAATGAACTTGGGTTTAGACTAAAATAATAATAGCATCAATGGCTGAATATTTATGCTATGTGGCATAACAGAGACTAATTACATTTTTGTGACTTAACAACTTACCATGGGCACTGGCTAAGCAAACTTTTATAAATACATCAAAGCTGTGCTACTGAATCAGTAACCATACAGAAAAATTAATTGTAGCTATGATCTGTGCAACTTGCACACAGATGAAGAATGGACCTGAGGGAGGTGACAAAGTTCTTATGCAAAACTGAAGATGTCCTGATACCTAGATGATTGTTACATGGCAAAACCTGCCCCGACTCTATGAAATGTCAGGAGACACCTGAGGGAGCCCCTTGTGAACTTTTCATCTGCACTTTTCCATTAAAAGAAACATTTTGTGTCAAAGTGAATGGTGGTACTAAGTATGCCCTATACTTGTAACACTGTTAGTAACAGCAATGATTTCTGAAGTCACATACCTATTTTTTTCTCTTTTTGATGTTTAACACAGGGTTTTGAGCTCCCTACATAAAGAATTTGGCATTTTTTCTGGGTAACGTGTAGACAGAAGAACAGAAGACAGTGTAGACAAAATAGTAAATGTACCTGGAGAGCCTGAGCATGTGAGTTTCAAAAAACAGTGTATGTATGCTACCCTTTATTAGAATAAAAGAAGCAGCAGTAAATAAAAAAAATTACTATAATGTAAGCAGACTCTCTTGATTCTGTTACTAATTGAGATTCTTTTTCAGTATAAACAAGCATGTAATGTCTATTGTTAATTAGACGCAATTGAGTAAATTCTGTTATAGGCTCATTTTCCAAACTACATGTGTTGACATCTATATTAATAACATCATTATTAACAATTAGGATGAACAGCAGTCATTTTCACAATTCAGATGAAAATGTCACAGAATTTTTCTGAAAAATTCATTTCTATTTAATCTAATAGATTTTTGTAGAAGTATGCAGATTTTAAGGTTTTGTATGTAAGCAGCCCAGATTTATCTCTGGTACATTCTCTCCAGGGAATGAATCACAGGGTCACACAATGGTTGGGGTTAAAAGGAATCTCTGGAGATCATTTAGTTGTATTCCCCCTGCTAAGAATGTTCAGCAATAGCAGATTGCACAGGATCTTTTTCCAAGCAGGTTTTGAATATCTCCAGAGAAGGAGACTCCACAACATCTCTGGGCTGGCTGTTCCACTGCTTTGTCACCCTCAAAGGAAATAAGTTTTTCCTTATATTCAAATGGAAATTCCTGTTTTTAAATTTGTGCCTGTTGCCCCTTGTCCTGTCATTGGGCACCACTAAAAGAGTGTGGTTCCATCCTCTTGATGTCCACCCCAAAGATATTGGTGTGCATTTATAGGTTCCCCTCTCAGTCTTCTCTTCTCCAGGCAAAACAGTTCTAGCTCCCTCAGCCTTTCCTCATAACAGAGATGATCCAGTTCCCCAATCATCTTGATAGCCCTTCACTGGAACGTCTCCAGTAGTTTCTTGTCTTTCCTGCATTGGGGAGCCCAGAACTGGACATAGCACTCCAGATGTGGCCTCCGCAGGGCAGAGAACAGGGGCACGATCACCTCCCTCGATCTGATGGCCACACTCTTCCTAATGCAGCCCAGGATGCCATTGGGCCTCCTGGCCACAAGGACACGCTGCTCATGGACAGCTTGTTGTCCATAGGGCTGCTTTTCAGCAGGTCAGGCCCTTGTCTGTATTTGTGCCTGGGGTTTTTCCTCCATGGGTGCAGAACTCTACACTTGCTCTCACTGAACTTCCTTAGGTCCTTCTCCACTCAACTCCCCAGGCTGTCCAGGTCTGGCTGAATGGCAGCACAGCCTTCAGCTGTATCAGCCACTCCTCCCAGTTTTCTACCTTCAGCAAACTTGCCAAGCCTGCGCTCTTGTACTGACCCTGTGGAACACCACTGGCCACTGGCCTCTAATTAGACTGCACTGCTGACTGCAGCCCTCTGAGGTCTGCCATTTGGCCAGTTCTTATTTCACCTCACTGTCCACTCATCTAACCCACACCTGATCTTATGTGTGAGGGTCTTATTAGAGAAAGTGTCAAAAGCCTTGCTGAAGACAACATCCAGCGCTCTTCCCTCATTTACCCAGCCAGTCATGTCAGCACAGAAGGGTTCCAGATTGGTCAAGCATGATATCTATCTTAGCAAGTCCATGCTGACTACCCTGAGAACATTCTTTTTCATCCACTTGCGTAAAATGAACATCCACAATGAGCTGTTCCATCACCTCTCCAGGGATTAGGTGAGGCTGGCTAAGCTGTAGTTCCCTGGGTCCTTCTGTTCACCCTCTTTGAAGACTGGAGTGACATTGTCTTTCCTCCAATCCTCAGGCATCTCTCCTGTTCTCCATGACTTCTCAAAGATGATGGAGAGCGGCTTAACAATAACATTGGTCAACTCCTTCAGCTGGTATTTCCTCTGTAGGCTTCTTTTTGGTTTTTTGATTGGTTAATTGTTTTGTGGAAAACTTCTAACTTAACAGTATACTTCATGAAGAGAAAACCTTGAAAATGTTTCCTCAAATATTTCAAGTCAAATATTAAACCTTAAAAAAAATTGGGGGGGGGTTGGAAGAAACCAGAATGGAACAGCACAAAGAATGTTTCTATCTCAAAAGAGAACTGCAGTATATAGATAAGGCCGTAGGGGTAATTTGACCTTCAAACCCTGGATGGGAAGGTTTTTGAGATAGACGCTACGTCACTGAAGTAGGGGAACCTGAGCTAAAGACTGAAAGATAAGAAAAAGCTAGTAATTCTACTCAGGGCAGCAATATGGAGTAAGAGACCTATCTAGAAGTAAGCACTCTTTGGAAGGTATTTTTATCTCCATATTTGCACATTTTTGCCCCTATGTTAAAATGTTAATATATATATACTACAGCAATTTGCTGTGAGATTTAATAAACTTCACTGGGAACTGATTTTATTTAAAAGTAGTAGGTTTTCATAACACATATTCAGACCTCAGAAAGAATCAGTATGTCAGTCCAAATTAATCTCAATCTTTTTTAAAAAGCTTGCTAACACATGCCAATTAATAAGGAGAGAGCTTATGATAATTGGCACTTAACACTCTATTATGAATAAGGTTGTTTGCTGTTAATGGAATGTAATGGATTGTAATTCTGTACTTTAATATTACATGCCAAAGCATGCCTCTCTCACCTCCCTTTCTGTCTTCACAACAAATTACATAATATTTGACAATGATAAGTAGACAAATGATTATACTTAAAACATTTAATATTGCGTATTAAATACCCTGAATGTAGCCACTAGACAAGTGATATTAATACGGGCATTCTTGTCACTCCTAATATGAAAGAGACAAATTTTTTTTGTTTTGTTTTGTACCTGCCATTGTTAAAATTCACAAAATCCAGTGGGTGGTCAGTCACAAGTGGTGTTGCCCAGGGCTCAGTTTTAAGGCCAGCTCTGTTTGATATCATTGTCAATCATCCAGATGAGGGGATCGAGTACACACCCTCAGTTTGCAGAGGACACCAAGCTGAATGGGAGTATTGATCTGCTGGAGGGTGGGAAGGTTCTGCAGAGGGATCTGGGATCGATGGGCTGAGGACAGCTGTGTGAGGTTCAACAAGGTCAAGTGCTGCACTGCTGTCACAACAACCCCCTGCAGCACTACAGGCTGGATGAGAGTGGCTGGAAAGCTGCCTGGTGGAAAAGAACCTGGGGGTGCTGCTCAACAGCTGGAAGAACATGATCCAGCAGTGTGCCCAGGTGACTAAGAAGACCAATGGCATCCTGGCTTTTTTCAGCAATGGTGTGACAACAGGACCAGGGCAGTGACTGTCTTCCTGTACTTGACACTGGTGAGGTCACACCTCAAATTCTTTGTCCAGTTCTGGGCCCCTCACTTTTGAGAAAGACATTGAGGTGCTGGAGCTTGTCCAGAGAAGGGCAACAGAGCTGGGAAGTTTCTAGAGAATAAATCATATGAGAAGTGTCAGAGGGAGCTGGTTGTTTAGTTTGGAGAAGAATAGGCTCAGGGAACACTCTCCAGAACTACCTGAAAGGTCAGGCTGCTCTCCCAAATAATAAGAAACAGGACAAGAGGAAATGGTCACAAGTTGCATCAGGGAAGGTTTAGATTGGATATTAAAAAAAAAAAAAATGGGGGAAAGTGTTGTCAAGCATTGGAAGAGGCTGTCCAGGGAACTGGTGGAATCATCATCCCTGGAGATGTGTAGATGTAGACCTAGGGACAAGTAGTGGACTTGACAGTGTTAGGTTAATGGCTGGACTCAATGGTCTTAAAGGTCTTTTCCAATCTAAACACTTCTATAATTCTATTCAGGTGTAAGTAGACAGCAGACACAAATCTTGAAAGCACTGGGACGAAGTGATCTTTGCTAATAATTGCTATTTCATGTGTGACAGCTCAGGAGAAACAAACTTGCTCCTAGGAATCTGTATGTGATCCTTAAGTGAGAACACATAATAAGGTGAGTAGTAAATAAACACAGGAGCCTGCTGAGGCAATGTTTCTCTCATTTTCTGCTGGGAATTAACTTAGGTCAGTTCTCTATCAGGGGATAAAAATATAGAAAGACAAAGAAAGAATGTTTACACTCTTTGTAGCATAGACATGCACCATATTTGTTTAACTGCACAGAGCAATAGCAGTGTTTCTTTTCAAGCCAGTGCTAATTACAATTTGAATCAATGTCTTTGCCATTACTAGCAGTAAACTTTAAAATATGTTTGCTTGTTGGACTTGGTAGCAGTGAATGAATTGGCTTCTTAGGGTTTTTTCTTCATTCCTGTTTACTAAGGTGTTTATCTATCTATCT
>VWZT01009110.1:344873-438576 GCA_013397055.1 Pachycephala philippinensis
TTTTAAAGCCTTAGTGTCATTCACTACTAATCTAGTTATGGCAAGTGTACGAAAATAACTAGTAGCTAAAAAGAAATCAATCAATCAATCTACCTTTCTGCAGATAACTTGTATGAATTATAAAACAAGAAAAAACCACCAAGATACTGGAACAAGAGTATATATTCCTATTTTCATAAAACCAATGCAATGAAAACTTCCTCTCCCCCAAACAATTACTTCCATAGATTTCATTTGAAATAATAACAATTATTGATAAGTAAGCCTTGTTAGAACCAAGAGGAAAGGAAAATATATGAGGTGTATGCACTGAATCTTAATGTCTCAAGAAATAAAAGTGTCTATATGATGCAAAAGGGCTGGTAAGGTTATCTTCAGTTTCTTCATCAAACAGAATCCCCATTTCTGAAGATGTCAGTTTAATTATTCAATAACAGAGAGCAGATATATTAGACATATTATTGTTTCAATCACTTGTGATTCTGTGCTTCTTTTGAAGCTCTCTTTTTGGTACAGAACTCCCGCTTCCCCAACAACCATTAAACAGAAAATAGAACTATTACCTTGAGAAAATTTCAAATTATTATTAATATTAGGAGTGTCTATCAAAGGAATAAATACTCCTTTGCAAACTTTTCAATAGCTGCATTACCATAGTTCCTAGTATGCTACGATTTGTAAGGTTTATTAGTAGAGGAGCACCTGTAGTTAACTAACCTTATCTACTCCTAGATTTCTAGGAACAAGAAATTTATCACCAAATTATCTGAGTCTTGTCTATATTATGGAAAGCATATTTATGCTGTGTAAATTGCAGAAGACATCCCTCTATAATGGCAAATTGAGAAAACCTTTTAAAGAATTAGAAAGAGATTGTTGTAACAGCTAGCTTCATTTGTTGAGATCCTGGTGCCAACAAACTGATAAACCTGTCAGAAAATGGAGCACTCTTACCTTTTATCATTTATGTTAAAATTTAAACCCTGTATAACACTGACATGTAGATTCCCAGATTTATATGGTAATGTTTGCATGGTACATACTTACACACATACAGTCTGGATAACTAAAACAAAAGAACACTGGAAACACTGTATAATCCATGATGGCATTAATCCATGATGCATCCACTGAAGCCATGATGATTTTTTGCCTTTTCTTTTATACCCGTTTTATATACCCTTTTATATAGCTTTTGTGTATCCTCAGTGTTTTTAGCGTGCATACTTGTAATTCCTTAAGTCTGACAACTTACCATAGACCTAATATTCCATTAAACCAGGAGACCAAACATCCTGGAGGCCTCGCAGTTGATGGCCAGAAAGCTGTAGGCTATCCTGAGAAACCAAGGTCTTCCCTAGAACACATCCTGTAAACTAAGATAGGCCCATCCAGGGTGGAATTCCTCAGGATGGGGGGTTCATTCAAGTCTCTCATTGTGGAATCTTTGATAGATATGCTAATTTACAAGGTCTATAAATTGTATGGGCGATCTATTGTGTGTGTGCATTTCGGGGTGCATTTTGCTGTGCATTTCGGCACATTCCACCCTGGCAAGCTGGTGCACCTTTAAAAATTCTTAAATACTGAGGTAAAAACCCCATTTTCCCTCAACTCTGTTTGGCTCTTAATTTTAAGACCAGGGAAAGGCAACAACACTTTGAATTTTGGTTTGGTTTAGTAATTGGGTTTCATTATAATACAAACAAACAAAGAATGAAATAAAATAAAACCCAACAAAAACAAGAACAAAATCAACCAACCAAAACCCACAAGTAGATGGTTTCCATTTAGTCATTCCGGGGTTGTCTAAATTCAGAACTACTAGAAAAGCTTTATGGATTCAGGCCAAGGTGTACACTCTGCTTAGTACTTGAGTATCTGCCTGAGCTGACCTACAAAATTAAGTGCTTGAAAATAACAATGCTCATCTCAAGTGAAGGAATCTGATCCTTGGATATACTACTTACTATGTTACATGGTGTTGATATTTTTATAATTCTGGGTTAAATTAAGACTTGCACATGAAATGTAAAGGGGAAAGTCAGTCACTGTTTCCTCCATATAGGAAAAGCAGAAGTGCTTAGCATTTTTCGCACAGATCAGGACTGTATCTTTAAAGAGAGTGATGCTAGTGACTGAAATTGTTTGCATCACAGAGCAGTTTCTTGGAATGTATAAGCTGGTTCCTTTCAGATGAAATCAAATCAGCAGACAAAGCTGGGAAAACACCCAACAACATTGTAGTCTCCAATAAAGAATTGTGGGGTTTGTTTGGTTGTTTTAATTTAACTGGTTTGGGGTTTTTTTGTTTGTTTTTTTTTGGTTTGGTTTTTTTTTTTATTATTTTTTATGTACAATCACAGAACCAGACTAGAGATAATTTGAAGTAAAAAATTGAAAAAAAAACCAAACAAGTAAACTGTGAGAATAAAAGGTCCTCAACATGAACTGTGGTACAAATTTATACAGGTGTAGGGAATGGCATTTGAAAGCCACTGACCACACATGTTCCTAAGTACATTAAAAAGATCTAGGTGTACATCTTGGCTAACATGGCTGTCTGCCACATTTCATATCCCTGAAGTATGATGAAATGATGGAGTTCCTTTTGCATTATGAAGTGTGTCTGGAATTCTCTTTCTTAAAATCAGTGTGCTTAATGGAATTATCATGGTTTGATTCCTCTTCATGGTTACCCTTACATTCCCGCAGGCTTTTATGCCACAATAGATTAAAAGCATTCAACAGCACACAACCAGCATTGGTGTGTGTCATTTGTGTAATTGTCATGGCTTCAGGAAGGGGATGTCATATCCTTAAATTTTCACTTTCTAACCATCACTCTCTCCCTTTATTTTCCAGAACACTGTACATATATTCAAATTTAACAAATTCTTTAATGTAAACATAATCCAATATCCTATTACATTGAATGCAATAGAAAATAATACATGGTGTCTTACTGTGCAGCACTGGTGAATTAAAACGTAATTGTGAATAGTATATGTGGGTATCCATGTATATGTATGTATTTCTATAATGAATTGGAATAAGGGTAAAAAGAATAATCTCTGATATTATTTTCTATTTTTAAAGTTGAATATCTTCTTATTTAATTAATAATGAAGTTGATTTTCTCAACTTGCTTCAAAAAAAACCCAAAAAAACAAACAAACAAAAAAAACACTTCAGAGCTTATCAGAAAGCCATTTGTAAAACCCAATTTTGATATTCTATAATAAATACAGATTTTATTGAAGTCAGTGGAAGAACTCAAATTTAATTTTCATAATTTCTCATAAATATACTTAATTACCAGATACAGAATCCCATGTTAAAATACCTAGGATTAAAATTAATTTTTTTACTCCCTGCATGCTGTTATACACTTCCACCCTATACTAGTTTGAAAAACAAACCAGTGAGAGATCACAAGTCAGAATTATAATTTAATAGGAAAATTAAAATAAATGCAATAGTACAAAGAAAAAGAAAAACAAACACTGACAGAGTCAGAATNCACTGACAGAGTCAGAATACAACCTGACACCCTGTCGGTCAGGGTGTTAGTAGCAGTCCAAATGAAGTGTTCCTATTGAAGTGGTGATCCTGTAGAAAAGAAAAAGTCTGTTTTTTGCCTGAAGGTCCAGTGGCTTAGCTCTTGTCCTCTGGGGGTCCTGCAGGTAAGGGCTGTCTGGTGTTCCAAAACCTCCAAGTATATATACAGATGAGGATGCTCAGTTCCTCCTCCTGGGCAGAGCATCTCACAATGGGATGGTGAGTCATGAGGCAGGGCATTGATGGGCCCATTAACAGGAGATAGTCCGGAGCTGGTTATCTGTGAGTCATGCGGTGGGTCCTTGATTGCCCATTAAGTTATCAGGGATGAGTCCTGGCAGGAGGTAACAAACACTGCCCCACCTGCTTTAACAGCTTGGGAAGACGATAATAGAATACATACTGTTGGTTACATCTTACATTGTAACCTAGGACACACCCATGTTTCATCTTTTGTTTATCCTTTGCTTCATATAAGAATATGATGCTCTGTTATGAAAAAATACACCAATCTGTAAATGAACTTGAATCAATCAATTTCCTTATCATCACCTTTCCATTATAGTTAAACTAGTGTCAAATAATGAAAAAAATCCCTTCTTTCCAAAATTATTTTGAAAAGAAACAAATTTTAGGTCCCTTTTTAGTGACTGAAAATGCAATTATAGATCTCTATGTAATGGTCATGCATTTGAAAATAGTAATTAGGATCTGTCCCTTTTTACTGTGAAGGTGAGAACAGCAATAGGAGATATGCCTAGGGAGCATTCTAATTATTAAATCATCTTAGTGTAATAGCATGATAGATTGAAAAGTATCAGACACAGAAAAAATGCCTTCCCTAGATACTTTAAAAAAATTGATACAAAGCTTGAGGGAACAGAATGGAAACACCATCTTGTCCAACAACGGGTCATTATGAGAAAGGTTAGGAAATTAACACTTTTTTCCTAAAATCTAATTGGAATCTAAAAGAACTATCTCATTGAAGTGCATCATGGAAACCTGATACACTGACAAGTATTCAACTGAACACAACTTACATTTACCTGTCTTGGAGTAGAAAAAATTAAAAGGAGTTTTCTCAGACCAAATTTTGTACATGTAAACACAGATGGAACTGTTTCAGAATCTGGAGAATATAAAATAACCAAGAAACAAAGTCCAGTGTTTCTTTGCCGTGTGTATTCATAAAAGTGTACAGTTCTAGGAGAACTGGGCAAACCCAGCAACAATTTCAAAAGAATGTGGGCAGCACAGCAATGGATATCCTACTTAGTGCTGTTTTGCTAAAAATTGAATCTCTTACAAGCTCATATGTTCAGGATGACATTTCTCCAGAAGTTCCAAATAGACAGATCGAAATAGCAGCTTCATTTTTAGAGAAAAATAAACCCCAATTTGTGTGGTTTTTTGTTGTTGTTGTTGTTTTGTTTTGTTTTTTTTTTTTTTTTTTTTTTTTTTTTTTTTTTTTTTTTTTTTTTTTTTTTTTTTTTTTTTTTGGTTGTTGTTGTTGTTGTTGTTTTCAGGTTATTTTTAAGGAATGAAGTGGTTCTTCAGGGCACTGTAGGAATAAAGGAATTCTCAGGCATTTGTCAGATGATAAATTTGGATGATAAACCTAACTGTAAGATAAAACATCCTCCTAATGTGTCAAAATTAATGAAAAGCTCAGACTGTTGACTCTGGGAGGCAGTAACTGGTGCATGAGGTAAGATACTACGTTATATTTTTTGCCTTCTAGCTGAAGCTTCTGAGTCAGTGTAAGTCAATACTTTAACATAATCTGTCCACCTGTATCCTGTAAAGGACAGAAAGCCACTAAAGGACTCAGGAATGAGATTTGCTCAGGGCTTAGTGCCAGAAAGCCTACCCTTCCTAGCTGATAAAATGCTTTGGTGGTTGGGATTCCCCTCTTGATACATTGAAATTTCACCATAGATGTCTAAGTAATGGATTAACTACATTGGAATGAAGAAAACACAATGATTTCATGGTCAAGCACTGTTTGAAGATTTTATAGTCTCTCTTAATTTTTCTCTTCCATTCACTTCCTTCTGTTGCAGTCAGTTTTCAGCAATTTTGCCATTAATTATATCATAAACAATGGGTACTCAGGAGAGATTAAGCTTGCCTGAGATGGATGATTCTTCTACTTTAGGCTCACTCAAGACCTAAATCTTTTAGCAATTGCCTGTTTGGCATCTCTGCATGTGCATAGTACCCAGGTTGATGGTATTCTTACTAGTGTCCAAAAGGTTTCCAAAATCTGGAAGAAAAAAACACCAAGGAATAACCCAACAAAACGATAAACCAAACCCACAAACCTAAACCTCTGAGAAATTTTGTCACAAATATAATATTATATTTAAGGATTTTTTTTCTTGTAAGAATTCCTTCTCTCTCTTTACTTTTTCCCATAAATGAAATGAAAATTGAATATTAATGGGTTGTCTGCTATCCAATGCTTCTTGTACTAGTTTTAAAGTGCATAGGAGCATTTAAGTACAGAAATCTGACTACTATACCTGTGAGAAGGGGAGAATTTTTGAAGATATTTCAGAACTTTCCAAAATTGAAATATATTTAGAAATAAAATTACTAGAATTACTGATATGTAAACTAGTTTATTCTGTCTGAAAACAATTAAAGACTTTGACAGCCATTTTTAATGTGTGGCTTTATTCACATTTTTCAGTGTAAGCAAATTTAAGGAAAAAAGGTGTATGCTTCTACTGAATTTTATGCAATTCCTTCTGTTTCAGTTTTTCTTGTTTGTATTATACGTCTATGAAGCAGTCTTTAACAAAATCTATGTTTCATACACTATATCAAAATTTCATAATTATATTTTTTCCTTAGCATAATTAAGTTCTTTTCACAAGTACTGACTCATCTCAGATTTCAAAACCTAAAAACCTAAAACTGCACAAAGATATTTTGCATGCTCTTACCACGGATCTAAACAGTACAGGTGTCAGCAATCTGCTGTAGAATACAGCATGTTTGAATAATAAATCAAGTACATTAAAGAATCAAAAGCAAAACTCAATTAAAGAAACTAATTGACAAAATTTAAACTGAAAAGATGAATGAACTAGTTAAAAGCTTGGTTAATACCAGAATGACTAATGATATGCCCTCAGATCACTCAACAAAGAAAGCCAAATTATCCTACAAATAGAAAAACATTTCATTTCATTTTTCATTGAAAACATACAGAATAAAATACATGATACCACCAGTCATTGGGTAATGTGTTCTTACATTAATTTAATTCAATGTACTTTTTCATCATTTTCTAGTCACATATATTACAAATCCCCCATTGTTTAGGTAAGCCATTCATGAGCTTGTTTGTAGAACTTGCAATGATAACAGCTTTCCAAATTATTATAGTTTTAATACATTTTCAGACCAGTGAAACATAAAAGTTGGTAAATTTTTGGGATGAGCTATATTTATGCTAAGAACCCTCCCTGAAACATCACTCAATTTGCAAGTTACATAATTATGTGTATTACAATAGAACATAGTTCCTTTCATTTCAAGGGAATGTGAACACTGCCTTATTCCACGTCCATCAATATCCATCTTCTGCTCTCCAAAGTCTGACTGCCACCTCCCCTTATCAGACATCTTGACAGTATAATTGGAAACTGGTATCAGTGAGGAGGTTAATGTGTCAGGGAAAGCAGCATTTCACCTGAGTCTTTCTTCACAACCTTTCTGTTAAAAGGTCACACTTGTACAATCAGATGGAACAAGAACGTTCATCTGTTTCTACAACGCTGACAGTTGTTTCTAAGTTTCTTTTTTTGAAAACTGCAATTATTCCATAGGCTAATACAACCTTCAGTGATTTTTTTTTTCCTTTTTAGATCAGTAGTAACATCATATTGTTAATTTAAAACTTGTCTTATAACAAAAGGGATGCAAGGATTAACATCAATTAAGTTTTTGATCAGCGAAAATGTACATAGAAAACCATTTTCAATGTAAGTGTTCTACAGATCGTAGAGTGTGTGATTTGTTTATATCCAAGGTGTTTGAAGTAATATAAGTATTTTCTTATTTTACAGAAACAAAGGATCTGAATCCAGGAATGTTATGTTGCTATCTCTTTGTTTTCTAATTTCAGCAATAATAATTTTCAGTGGCCAAAAGCAACTTCCTGTCTGCTTTATTTTTTTTTTACATTTCAGAATTAGTATGAAACCTGAATAATCTTTTACCTGTCTTTTTCTCCAATGTTTTATTTCTCAAGATGTGTTATTTTTTCAGTGTATTACTATTTAAATTTTCACTATTATAGGAATTTTTTTAATCTTTGCTGCACCTCTCTTCTGCTTAAAATTTTTCTGATGTTAGACGTCCATTCATATTGACATTCACAATAATATCTTTGTTTTTGTTTGCTTTGTCAAGAAATGGTCACCTAACACTATTTGGATTTAAGTTAGCTTGTATAATATGCATCTGCTTTCAGTGTCATAACTAAAGAAACATTATTAAAAGAAACTGAAATATTATCAGCAAGTCAGCAACAAACTAAGTTTTCTCCAGATCAGTGAAAGATATTGAAATAATTATTTACTCCATGTAGCAAAAGCAAAAAAAAAGGAAATATTTACTCTGGACATCCAATTTATGTCTTTATTTCCTTTTGATATTGAAAATCTCTTCAGACCTTTTTAGGGTGGGTGACACCTGTGACACAAACTTCTGCAAAAGCTCCATGTTTCACATTTGCCTTTTCTAGTTCATTTGTAATTATTAAAATGTTATTGAAGAAAATCAACAGAAAATTATTTCTTGCGTTTCATAATACTTTTTCAGACTCCACTTTGTAAATGTCAAAAATTTGCTACTCTATAGGAATGCTTGAGACAGAAAGTGAAAACTAATAATTCATTCAAATTAGTATTAAAATTTGGGTGAAGAAAAATCTAAGGACAGATTTGTATTTCTTTAGACAGCTTGCTGTTGAGAGGAGGCCAAAACATTAGACTAGGGGCCCCAACTGTCCCTAATTTCTATTTTCTTTCTTTCCCTTTCCCCTTCCCTTTCTCTTCCTCTTTTTTCTGTCTCTTTTAATTATACAGATTCTCAGTGAAACTAAACTTTGATTGACTACTAGACAAAATCCTACCTGGATTTCCTTGGATTCTTTATTAGCCAGCTAACCAGCTACTACTAATATAAGCATTTTGTCATCCTTTTCTCTCCTACTCTTTTATATATTTTACACTATTGTTGTGGTTTAACCCCAGCAACCAAGCCCCACACAGCCACTCGCTCACTCCCCAACCAGCAGGTTTGTGGAGTGAATTGGAAGTGTAAAAGCTAGAAAACTCACGAGTGGGGATAAAGAAGTTTAAGAAAAAGCTGTGAACACAAGAAAAGCAAAATAAGGAATTAATTCCCTGCTTCCCCTGGGCAGGCAGGTGTTCAGCCATCTCCAGGAGAGCAGGACTCCATCAGAGGTAACGGTGACTTGGGAAGACAAACACCAGCACTCTAAATGTCTCCTCCTTCCTTCTCCTTCCCCCAGATTTACATGCTGCACGTATGGTCTGGGATATACCTTTGGTCAGTTGGGGTCACCTGTCCTGGCTGTGTCTCTGCCCACCCTCCCATGCACCCCCCATTCCCTCACCATTGTGGCAATAGGAAAGGTCTTGGCTCTGTGCAAGCCCTGCTCAGAAATAACAAAAACATCTCTATGTAATCAACTCTGTGTTCAGCTCAAATTCAAAGCACAGCCCCATACCAGCCACTGTGAATAAAATTAACTCTACCAGAGTCAAAAACAAGCACAGCTATCTACCAGTTTTAATCGAGATGTTATTCATCCAGGCCAAAAATTCCTAAATTCCGTTGGTACTTTATTTTTCTCGCAAATTATAAAGCAACTTTCTCTTTGCAGTGCTCCTCATTATGACTCTTCACTACCATAAGAGCAGTATACTTTACTGTTACTGCTGCTTTGCAAGGAAAGGCACTTTCTCTACTTCACCAAGTCTGTATATTGCACACTTAGTAGTTTTGCCAAACACAGAAGTGAAACATTGTCAGCTGTGGGGAAAAAAATCCATGAAAGCAGCAGCAGCAAGTATGTAAAAGATGGATACATGAGATATATGAAGAAGGCGGATATTATTTTTTTTTCAATGCTTCCTACATCATTTAAAAAATGGAGAATTGCAAGACAGTCATCTATCACATCACATGAAACAGCTATCAGAGGGTATATGGAGAAAGAAGGATCGTGTTGATAATGGGAAAACAGCAGACAACAGTTGAGATTTATAACCATGAACTAGCAATGAGCTGCATAGATGCTGGCTTTTCTGCCTCTCTGACAACTCATATATCTGTAATGGGTTTTCCATCTAATTGTAGGGATTCAGCTGCTCATGGCTTGTGCAAGATTAACCCTTGGATTTGGAATAGAAAGAGCTTAGGAGTGAAGAGAAAGGAAGGTGAGACAAGGGTCTAATTTGGCACTGCTGAGCAACAGTAACAGGCACTATGTGGAATGTGGGGAATAAGACTCTTTATCAAACCTCATGACAGAAAACATACAGAAAGGTAAAAAGAAAACCCTTATGGAAGTACTGAATTGCTGTCTAATTACTGAATTAGGAAATAAAACTCCTGCAGTACTTCCTATTTTAAGTGATGAAAATGTTTGGTTTTAATGTAAAAAAATTAAAAACTATTGATTTACCAAAAAAAAAAAAAAAATAAAAATAAAAAAAAAAAAAAAAAAAAAAAAAAAGGAAAGAAAATATAAATGAACTGAATAACCAACATCTAGTAATGCTAGATGTCCCTGGTAAATTGCTGAAGAAAATATTGAAAGAAAACAAATATGAGACCATTGAAACACTCATAAATTTATTTGGTGACATTACAGACATTTCAGCATGGGAAGAATGCAGTCATGCCTTCTCTCTGCAAAGGGAAGATGAGCTAGGGTTGCTTCTGTCTGCATTGTCACATTGAGTGTTGACATTTCAGAACCAACTGTCCACTGTTCTTGAAATAGGAGAAAGTCTGTGGAATATAGTATGCTAAAAGAAATAGGTAAGCATGTCTGACTTCATATCATGTTGGCCTCCAAATTAAGTGACCCAGACAATATAAACCCATTCTCCAACCAGAAGAGCTGTCTTACTCCTATCTCAGCTGTGGCGGGTAAAGAAATAGAAGAGATGAAGATGTAAGTTGAGGAGAAACCAAAGCAACTGTGAACCTTCATTAAATGAGAAATGGCAAGAGACTACAGACAAAGTGTGGGAGACCAAAGACAGTAAGGACATTTTTAATATATGTCAGTTTTTGGTTGCCTAGAAGAGGTCTTTTTTTGGTCTTATTTTTTTGCTGTTCCAGAGCACAGAAGAAATCTGATGCAGCAGAGGAACCAAAGGATAAACTGTTCCCTATGTTACAGAGGTATCTGTTCCCTCACAAGACAAAAAATTCCGTCTTTAAAACAGGAAAAACTGTGTGAAAAGGAGAGCTCACAGCTAGACTGGATTTCTAATGGCTTTTTTGATTCTTGAGGAACTCTGGCGTTGGAATGAAAGGAGCCTTGATTGATCAAAACATTAAAAAAATTGTTGCAAGTAACAGTTTTATTTGAGCTTAGAGTAAACTTGAGCTGATAAGATTATTTTCTTCATTCATAACCACTACAATTTTTATATCTTCATATCAATGGCAACAATTCTGAAGTTGCTCTTCTTGTTTGAAAAAAAAAATCCTAAATTCTGATTAACAGAAATAATCTTAACACTCAGAAGTGCTTTATAAGCTATTGAGTTGACTTTGGAAGTCCTATTACCAAATAAGAAAATTTTATTGGAATTAAATTATTAAATTAGTCATTCCTTACAATTTGTTTAGTTCTAATCTAGTAGAATATGGACTGGGCCACTGGAGAAACAGATCCAGTTATCAGTGTGGTGAGGTTAGAAAATTCTGTTATTTCAGAGCGAGTTTGTCTTGTGAATGTTGTTGTTCTGTGCTGTGTGTCCTGTATTACACAGAAATTCAGAATTGATAACCTGAAGTTGCAGTTTTGGTGGCTGAAAAAGCTTATTATTAGGATTCATGTATAAAAGACTTGTCTAATACATCCAATAAGCATCAAAGCATTCAGTGGAAAACTTGCAACCAGTCTCCTGATGATATCCTGAATTATAACATGTCATGTCATTCTCATAATGGAGCTTTCACTCTTCAAAATAGCTGTGTCATAGGAAAATGAACTATGAGTAGCTGGTGCAGTCTGGGCTTCCCAGGTATTTGGAGCGATAAAGGTCTTTTCCCAACTTTATTCTCTTCTGGTATTTAGGTCAGAATGTTTTTATGATAGTGCTGAAATAACCAGGAGTTCTGAGCCAGCAAAGAGAACAAAATACATACATCTGTAAAGCCACAGTTTAATTCTGCTAAAGGGTCTTAATTTCCAGTCTCCTCAATGAGCTTTTAAATAAGATATTCATCACAGTATACTAAAAATAGAAATATCAGTTCTTGGTAATTTTTTTTCACCTAAAAGGTATTAACATTCTTATTTATTTTGCGCATCTCTGCTGCTTCTATTTCGTTCCAGGGATTACAGGCAAGGAGACATCCTGTACTCAGATTAAGTGTTATAAATTTGTTCCAGGTTCATAAAAAATTTTCCTACTATTTCTTTTTCCTTTCTCTTCACCAATAATCAGCATCTATCCCCTTTAACTTCCCAACTGCCCTGCTGCCTCATCACACTAAACAATATTTTCAGTGCCTCTGAAAATTTGATAGTAGCAGATTTTTGGCAAAAATTATAAGGGTATCAAAGTCTGCAGCCCTCAAACAAACCTTTCAGTGGTTGTGTTTTATAAAGTTTCTGCCACTTAGATTTTACTTTGTGGTCAGAAAAGCTTCAGATGATAGGAATCAAATAAAGAGTTCATGAAGCATAACTTAATGGCAGCTTGTCTGTTGTTAGAATCCCCATATATCAAGAAAACTTAGGAAAATCACTGAAATTATGGACTGATTAATTAATATATTGAATAGGTCAGTAATTATTATTCAAATGATAATATGTGATAATATGTGATTTTCTAAAATTATTTTCCATCCCCAAGTGGATTAAATCAATATAGTTCCTTACAATGAGGTGCAATCAGAGTGGTCTTATACCACTCTCACTCTAAATGCCTCACAAAAAATGAGAATATTATCACTAAATCATCTGGACATTTCTGTCTAAAGATATTTAAATCTGTCTAGTGTTTTATTTTCCAATCTTGAACATTTTTATATATAATGAATCATTGATAAGAAATATTTTCAGAGTTAAAAAAGCTTTAGATTAATGAGTTGTCTTTTCCTGAGGGTTTTTCCTATTCTGGTTGAGAAAGTGTTCCAGAATAATTTTACCTCTGTTTTGTACATATTACAGTATTATTTACTGTATTAATGAGACAATTGTGGCAGTGTGTCAGAACACAAAAAAAGATTTTGAAAAAAATTATTTTCTCCATGACCAGCTTAATTGACTCTTATGAAGTGACTTAAGTGTTATGACCCTTAAGTCATAACAGGTTTTATTCAGGAGGTGCTTTATAAGCACACTGGAGTGGGTGTCAGTCATTGCAGTGGGGTAATGGCACACTGCCAAATACCTTAGCTCCTTGTGTGTTTTGATCTCACTAGAACTCAGCTTAGTCCAAGGCCTCAGTTGCTGGTCACCCACATACTTTGTTAATTTTCCCAGGTTTTTCTTCCTGTGACAAAAAGCTTTTACAGTTCTGGGAATAATTCCATCACAAAATTTCCCTATAATCAAAATGGGCAAATCCATACTACTTTTAATATTTCTACCCCATAAAATTCTTCAGCATAATTCAAGCAACAGTTGAACACTGGAAAACTCCCAAGCAACCTCAGCCCAGGTTCTCAGGTAAGCAAAAGCAGATCACTGTAGGTATAAAAGTATTCTTTGGTATTTGCTATGGAGCTGAAAGATCATTCTCTTGGGGGAGATAACTTAGTCCAACAGATGTAAACATACAGGACCGACAACCATGCAGTACACAGCTGATCCCAAAGAGTATATTCTACCACATTTCTCTGTACACATTTACCAAGCTTCTTCTATATCAAGATTCCCTCTTTAATTTAAAGTCTTTAAGTGGCTAATTATATCTTCTATGATCTCAAAATTCCTTTTAACACTGTTACACATCCCATGTGCTCAGTTGATATTTTTATCTCTCTTCTAGTATTATATATGGAAATAAAAGTTAATTTATAGATATGATATTATATTTTACATGTTGTAATTATGCAATATCAGAACCCAATGGTGTATAGAGCTTGACTACTCTTATCAAAGCAGTATGGATTTTCTGCTCAAGTGTTTGTTATCTAGCTGCCTGTAAATCACAAAGTCCAAATAACTTAAACTACAGAGCTAAAATAATTGCCTTTTATATTCTTCAGACCTATGTAACATTCCTTAATTCTGTATACAGTCTAGTAGCAAATAGAAAATCACAGGAGGATTTCCACAGGCCAGTGTGTTTGGCTTGATTTTTATTTGAAATTTTTATTTCATATACCAAACTTTGATTTTGACTTTTATGATACTTTCTATTTGCATAACATCAAATTTCCATCTAGTTTGAAAGTTGAAAAGAAACTCCCAGTACTGCTTACCAGTCAAATAACACATACTCAACCTAATTTCATAACCTTTTGGCTTTGTCTTTAAAATTCACCTACAAACCTTACTGTTTACTGTAAATTCTGCTAGATCAAATTGTCATTTGAATCGAGCTCAATTCAAATAACATGCCCTAGAAAGGTCTGGAGTCATTTCCTCCACTGAGACCTCCCTCAGAAATTGTAATTTGAGTCATTATCTCCATACTTGCCGCTGGCTCTTTTTTAATGATTCATTCTTTACAAAGATCAGAGACTTCACATATCTTTTAAAGTTATTGGGTTTTAACCCAAACTAACAATTAAGAATTTCATATACACTTTCAAAGTTCCTGCACAGAGGCAAGCAGGCTAGATTTGTAGCTCTACAGTAATGTAAAACCAGTGCCATTTTACTTTCTTCTCTATTATAAAATCTGCACAAGAAAATGAAGGGTAAGGAGTTCCTGGAGCGGGTCCAGAGGAGGGCAACAAAGATGATTAAGGCACTGGAGCACCTCACGAAGAAAGGCTGAGGGAGCTGAGACTGTTCAGCCTCGAGAAGAGACACCTGAGAGGGGACCTCATCAACATCTGTAAATATCTGAAGGGAGGGTGCCAAGAGGATGGAGCCAGGCTCTGCTCAGTGGTTCCAAGCAATAGGACAAGAAGCAATGGGCAGAAATGGATGCACAGGAAGTTCCACCTGAACATGAGGAAGATCTTATTTCCTATGCAGTGACCAAGCACTGGAACAGACTGCCCAGAGAGGCTGTGGAGTCTCCCTCACTGGAGACATTCAAGAACCATCTGGACACAATCCTGTGCCTTGCACTCTGGGATGAGCCTGCTGGAGCAGGGGGGTTGGACCAGATGACCCTCTGTGGTCCCTTCCAAATTGACCCATTCAGGGATATGATATGTTCAAACCTCACATGTCTCAGGAAAAGGGCACTGAATACAGTGGAAAGTTTAGTACCATGGAAGAAGTTTGTCTTGGGGTTTTTGTTTGGAAACATCAGGAAAAGCTTTGAGTTATTACATTGTGGTATTTTTTTCTCATTGATCTCAGTTATGAGTTGAGAATAGCAAGAAGCTTGAAGTGAATCTGATTTTTCCTCATATGGATTTCATCTATCTTCTGTGGAAACGGAGGATATCAAAAATGATTTAAGAAAAATTATTTCCTGTGTTGCCTCTGTGTTGGTGGGAGGGAAGATAAAATAAATCTATTTTAATTTTTGTTCAAGAAATTAATGAATTTTTTCTGTGATCTCTGGCACCAAAGGTAGTCTCAGCATTGCTGATATTTCTAAGACTCACTCCTTCTGCAATACATTACCTCCAACTGAAGCTGTTCTTGAATGAATGACAATTTGGTTAGCATTGTAAAACCATATATTGTTTACAATGGAACACATTACATTTTTCTTTCATAGAAATTTTAGTTGTAATTCTCCCAGCATGCAATTTAAAAATAAATATCTAAGGAAAATAAGGTCTGTGTATTAAAGTGTAGACTTTGTCAGGTTTTCAGAATAAATGCTTTCATTCTCTTCTACTTTTGTATCTCATAGTAGTGAGCTCCAGGATAAAAATGGTCCAAACATTCTAGTTATTCTGTTAAAATACTCTGAAAATATTTCAGATCACTACGCTGTGTCGAAAATCCTTTTCTGTTGATACAGCTTTTTTGTCAGCTTCCACACATGCTACTTGTTTCATGTGCCCACGGTGGAGCAGAGGAAGGACTCGTCTCCCTGAGCAGCAGCAGAAACGATGTGTGATGAAGTGACCATAAACCCCATTCCCCATCTTCCTGTGCTGCTGGGGGAGGGGAGGTAGAACTGGGAGGGAGGGAGAGATGGAGGGGAAGGTGTTTTAAGGTCTTATTTTATTTCTCCTTATCCTGCTCTGATTTTATTACTTATAAATTCAATTAATATCTCCAAGTTTGGTCTGTTTTGCCTGTAATGGTATTTGGTGAGTGATCTCTCTCTGTCCTTATCTTAACCCATAAATTCTTCCTTACTTTTTCTTCCCCTTTCCAGCTGCACAGGGGAGTGAGTGAGCAGCTTTGGTGCATCTGGCATCCAATACATTGTGCTAAATTAAAGGTAGGCAAATACCCCCTCCAATAAGAATTGAGGAACTTTTGATGAATCAAAAAAGAACATTCAAGAACCTGAATATTATGCTTTAAAAGTCGTAATGCCCAGGGAATCCAGTGTTTGACGCTTAGACTGTTAAGAAGCAATACACTGAAGTTAGCAGAAAGGTGAACTTTCAGTTAGGCATGCAAAATTCTAGTTCTCACTCTACTGTCCATTGGCTTTAGACACAGCTTCCCTTTTGAGCTAGGATTTCTACATCGGAACAGTTAAATTAGGAACAGATGCAAAAAGGTGCATTTGTTTGTTCAGTGATCACTCAAAGACAAATATAAAGATATTAGATCTGAGGGAAGGTGCTAACTGGCTAATTGTGATTCTGATTATGGTTTTGGCACATTCAGAATTGTATAAGCAAGTAATTGACTTTGTACTGTATATTATCACTTTTATCATTGGTACATCAGAGACAGACAAATTTTCCAGCTGTCTCTATAATATTCCAAGCATGTCTTTAGTAGAAAACGTTCATTTTTTAAAATTTTCTTTGCTTCTACTAGTTCTTAATTACAATCCTTTTAATTTTCATTTAAAACTTCATGATCCAGAGCTCAAAAATGAACAACTGAAAGTTGAATTCAGCAATAACTGTGTAAAATAATAAAGCAGGCAAACTTCTGCTGTTGTAACTCCTTTCTTTCATACATTCAGTGAATATACTGATGGTGCAATTACTGATGTGGTGAAAACTAAAAATGGAAAAAAGCATACCTAGTTTACCCTATGAATAGCTAATCAGATTCTAATATGATCACTCAGGGCTTCAAATCTGCAGATGTCCTCCTTTATTTCTGTAGTACACACTGTCAGGCTTTAATTTTGTGTTGTTACTTGCACAGGAAATGAACAGGAGTTTAAGAGGAAATTACTTTCCCGTTCTGCCTCCATCAGTATTTTATAACTCAGTTCATTGTCAAAAACAACTTGCATATAACAATAACCTTAGAGTTAACTTGTTATGTAAGTGAAGCAAGACTATATTGACCCTAACTCTTGCTTCAAACAATAACACATCTGTTATAAATACAATATGTGGAGAACCTTGTACATCAGATCTTCTGCTGCAGAAAGATGGATAGTGTTACAGGCTTGTCACAAAGCTGCAAGTAAGCCAGCTCAGGACATCCCCAGTAAACTTCCTAACTCTGTATGACTCGAATTTGGAGATTAAAGTGGCAGAGAAGATATTTCAAGTTTTTCCTCAGTATCCCTTTTCACACAATTTACCCTACGTAAATTGTATTAGCAGGTGAACATGTATACTTGTGTTATTCCATTTTCACATGTCCTTTTCCATAGATTAAGGAGCACATTCTTCCTACCATTTTGACTTCACCTGCTCATGACCTCCTAACTGAGGTTATCAGTCCTCTTACCTGCACTCCTAACCCAATTTGGTTGATATGAACTGAGTTATGGACATTTAATTTAGCAAGTCTCTGCCAAGAAAGATGTTCTAATAAATAGGTTTACCTTTGTTGGTTGAGCCTGGTGTAATAACCAACTGAAGGAAAATATGTGCAGAGAACATTAATTGGCAGACAGGCAAAAAACTAAAGCTTTTTCACTTGGTATGTTGACCTTTTTATCTGGAAAATATAACCATAAAGTCAGGTAGACAGATTGCCTTTGTAAGGGAGGTCATAGAGTTTAATTCAGTAATTTCTACATCAAGACAATAAGACAATAATGACTATGAGATTTACCACAGCTCCTGTTACTGTCAGAAGCAGAGATTTATTTTTGAGACATTATGTGCACAGATCACAAAACCCCTGTGTTTAAGTAATGTCTGCATTTTAATTAAAACTAATATTCTGAGCTATATATGTCATATAATCTGTTACAAATGATACTGTTCCCCATATTTATCAAGTAACTATTCCTATTTATTAGAATATTTATCTTCAGTCTAGTAATTTCATAATTTCTTCGTATTCTTAGATGTAAGAGTGCAGGGTTTTCCAGGAATAATGAGACAAATTTCTCAGTTCTCCACAAGAGGAGCTTCCATTTGATAAGTATCTTGCTCTTTAGTAGTTATGAAATTTACCATGAAATCACAACTTTCTGATTATCAGCATTTACCATGCTAATCTGTGGAGAATGGCCAACAGGGCCTTGAGAGTTGTGCATCTGGTCTCTCAAAAAGAACTGCCAGCAATGCATGCACCTAAAGCTGGCTCACTCTCTTCTGGCTAAACTACAGACAACTGTTATCCTCACTATATCGGTCACAGAAATAATCTTGATTTACTGTGTTATTGAGAAAGCAGTGTCAGCAGAAACTCTTTTTAAAGATACATTTATTATAAAAATATATTTATATTTTTATGGAGAATGAATTTCTTTACTTTTAGCAGTCACAGAAAATTTTGTTTTAACTGGTAAGAAGCACCGCATGATCAGGGGAAAGTGTGGAAAAGGCAAGAGAGATCAAGTACATAATTATTACACAGAAACTGTAAAATGCTACAGTCTGTACAAGTTTCCCCCATTTCCTGAGGAATAAATCTGATAATAAAATTATGATAAATCTCCATTGATCACAATGTTAACTGAGACAAGTAACTTGTACGTAAATCACATTGCAGATACCTCACAACAAACAAGGTGAAATCCATCCAGACCATATATTCTCACCAGCTCTAGAGTGGTACTTATATAACTGGTTCTTTCCTTCTACTTCAGAAACTAAATACCCAGACCATCCATTTGCCATAATTTGTTATGATTTCTCTGCTCTTCTTCAATACCTAGTATTCCTCCCCACCTCCACCTGTATTGCTTATAGATGACCAACCTAACCTTGTGGAAAGTTCCTGTGAAAGTCAACAATCTCCTGCACAAAGAAGGGGTAACTGCCTGCAAGGCTGTGAAACAGCCAGGCAGTTCCCAGTCCACACTGATGTGTGGGACTCTTCCTTCCTGAGCGCAGGGTTTCACATTTGTTTCTGTTAAAATTGGTTTCCAGTCACCCATTCCTTCGGTATTTTGGAATCTCTCTGTAGGGAAATCCTCCCTTCCACTAAGAACCACTCTCCATTACGGTGTTGTCCTGTTATTGATGATGATGGTCTGAAGTGGAATGTCAAGTGTAACTAGATACCAGCTAGATTTCAAAGTGTTTTCTGTTAGTCTATTAAGCCTAATGGATAAAGAATTTTTTATCCACCTTGTAATCCACTCTGCCTATCCTTGTCTCACCACTTTGATTTCCATAATGCTGTTGGAGATCCTTTACAAAAACGTTGCTAGAGTCAAGGTAAACATCTATAATCATCCACAGAGCCACTCAGTTCTCATATCCTTCCTGGTTTGGGGAGTAGCTTCTAGGAGAACTTGCTCCATCAACTTTCTAGAGACTGATGCAAGCCTGAAAAACAGTAGTTCCCTGCAACCTTCTTGACTTTTAAAATGGGAATAGCATAAATTAATAAATTTTTCATTTAGTGCTGTATTCTGTTGCAAGACATTTCTGAACCTAATTGCTCATCAGGTGTGAATAATAATTTCCTAAATGATTTTCTGCTTTGGTTTGTTTTCTGAAATGGATGTGTTTCTCTAAAATCTAAAATATCCCATGGAAATAAGAGAATTTAAATTAATTACTCCAGGTATTCAAAAAACCAAGTAAAACCTTTTATTGGATGAAGTCAATATTAAAGAATGTGTGCTGCATTTCACCACAAAACTAAAGTTTCTGAAACTATGTTCCTGGTTTTTTGTTGTAACTACAACATACTTTAGGATTCTTCTGAACTGAAAAATTTAAGAAGTGGGTGTACAATGCAGACTAGAGGTAGGAGAAGTATGGAATTCCTTCTCAGTATGAAACAAACAGTGGATTCTAATTTCATTTGATAAAGATTTTTACAGAGAATTTTTGGTTTTTTTTTCCCTAGGGTGGAAAGCAAATTATAATTTCGATCATCAGTTTTTATTTACATTACTAAAGTGGAAATTTTTGCACTAAGCCACCCACCTTGCATTCCCCTTTAACAGAATTTCAGTATCCTGTGCTAACTTCAGAGAGCATAGTTTTCATAGATTTTGAACACAAATTTGAGTATTCATTAGCTATTTAAGCTTACTTAAATCTCCATCTATCTGTTCTTGTTATGGGTTTGATCTTACATATTCATTATTTTTATGCCATATTAGGTTTCTGTGGGGATGACAATGACTTGTTGCCCAAGATAAATTTTACCTCCTGTGTTAATACAAATTATTTTAATATGAGATATTTTGTATGTCTGCTTCTGAGAAACATTTGCTTTGATTCAGAAGGGTTCATGCAAACAAAATTATACTTGATTTTTTATTGTTCAGGTTTTAGTTGTAATCATCAATCACCCCACACATTGTCGTTATCATCATGATAACTCAAGCACCCCACACATTTCGTGTCCTAAGTGAAGTCCCTGGTCTGGGAACACAATTTCAATCTGCTTTCTCAAGGTTGTGCTGGTTGCATATATATATTTTATGCAAAAAAATACCAGTGTGAAACAGTTTGCAGTGTTTTGCTATGAATGGCAAAGTCATTTTCACAGAGTATATTGTAATTTATATCACTTACAGAAAGCAGCTATACTTCCCCAAAGGTGACTGGTAATGAGAGAGGAAAAAGCCTTTGGGTGAGGCATTTATAACGTTTTTTTCTCTTTACTTAGACATTATCATTCATTTTCATAAAGACAACCTGAGTAAACTGACACTTAAGCAGAACTCAAACTGATGCAGTACTTAAATAAAATTCTATGCAGAATGGAAAGGTTGCCTCTAGGGAGATAGGTACATTAAAAGCCTTATTGCAAGTTTTATTTATGAAGCAGTTATAAAAGTATTTCTCCATTTACACTAAAAAGTTGACTAAGGTGATTTGCATGAATATACCTCATACAGTGAATTATAGTTCACTTTTTTTAGCTTACTTTTTTAGCCTGCTATTTCAATGTTGGCACAAAGGGTGTTTAGGTTGAAATTCATCCAAATAAATCTTAAATGTAGTTTAAAATACTTGGGATTGTTTACTCCTCCTTGGTTCTCCATGCCAATTCATATACTGGAAAAAATGATCGAAACCTAGTAATGTTGCCAAAATGATCACCTCACAAATGCCAAAGTGACAATGAACAGTAGAGAGAAATACTAGGATCACTACATTATAAAATAAAATTAATATTGTGTAATTAGCAAACTGTATGTTTGGATTCACGTGCCCACACAGCCCACCCATGTGTGTACCTTAATAAAAATAAATTTTCATTAAATGTGAACAGTCTCATATATCTTTATGAAGATGTTGAGCTGCTAATTGAATTTGAAGCACAAAACATGCTTAGTATTCCATTCAAATTGTGTTTTTCATATACGTATGAAATATATATATATTTTTTTTATACATATATATATACACACATTAATCCAAAGTCACTGAAAAAGATCCATCCAGAGATCTTCTGGTTCCTCAACTGAAAGTATTCAAGACATAAACTAAAAACTCAGCAATTCCAAAGGGGAAATTTTTCACTGATTCCAAAGTAAACACCATTTCTGATTCAAACACCTGAATTTATAATTAAACAGTGCATTTTATCTTACACCGTATGCTTTGGGCTAGCAGGCTAGGGGGCAGAAAGCTTTATGGCAATTTTTTTCATATGGGGGTAGCTATCAAGCAATGAGAAAATTAGTATATGGGAAAAGAAAAATGAAAAGAAACATACAAATGCAAACAGCACATCACTATATAGACTACTACTACCCACAGCTTCAGAGGCATCAGAAACATTGTAAAATGTTGTCTTTGTTCACCCCTTGATGCCAAACTCCTAAGGAGGTTTAGAACAAGACACAGGATGTTTAGAAGCATTATGACATCTATAAAGTCTAAATTATGGAAGAAACTTTAAACAAAGTTTCTAAAACTAGTTCTAAAAGTTTCAAAGTTTCTAAAACAAGTTCTAAACCAAAAAAAGTTCTTGGGCTTTGTTTTCCTAAAGTCATATATGTTCCATGAAACTTTCATAATTTAAATCAAAAATATATCATCACAATTATTACTAGTCTTCTTCCACACTAGTAAATGTACTTGCATGCATGCACTTACCTACAATACATACTAAACCAAATAATTTCTGTCAAACTGCTCAGAAAATACAACAGAAATTAGAACAAAGCACGTCACTTTCCTCTAACAATAACAATATGCACAAACTGACTTGGGGATGACTCTGTTAAATCTTAAATTCTCCTCTGAAGAGACATTTTTCTGCCTATTTCAATATCCAATGCTACATATCAAGAAAAAAAATGTTCTTCATATTGCAATTTCTGTTTGGCAGAAGTTTGTAATAAGTCTTCATTTGAGGTGGGGAATATTCTTATATTTTTTGGACTGAATAATAACAGTGATAGTTTCTACTGCAACTCTTGTCATGGAACAATTAAAGTTCTCACAGGCAAAGTGATGATCACAAACCACTTCCTTTTGCCCTTAGAGGGAAAATCTATATTCTCATCTACTTCAAATGTAAAGTTGGTTCTCATCATGGCAAAATGAAGCATGAAAAAATGAAAAAATAAATGAAAAAAGAGAAATCAGAGGCTGGAGCGCCTCACATTGAATATTGTTTAAAGATAAAATAAAAATAGGAGTACATACACATTCTAAGACACGTAATATACGTGAAAGCTACTGTTATCTCTTTTTTGTAAATATCATGGAAGATTATGTACATTACAATCTCCAGTTTTCCTCAGAATATACAAACTTTCTAAACTAAATGCCTAGATTAACTATTCTTCTTGATCTTTTCAATCTGTGGTTCTACAATGCAGCCTAAAAGATCTGTCTCAGTGTACTCCCTAGTGACTGAAATTTCAGAGCTGAAATTTGCCTGTCGGTGAAGCAGTGATGTCACTTACAAATTATTCATTGTGGACATTGTGCAAAGAGAAAAGTCATGGCAATCCTGCTCACCTCTCAGCTACTGCAAAACCCCCTTACACATTATGCAAAACTGTCCAGATTGAAAATATGCAGTTTTCTCAAAAGGCAATATTGATGAATTAGCCAAAAAATCCATGATTTCACAGCTGCCCACTCAGTGCTAAAGGATTTGTAGCATGGTGCAGAATTAACTTCCTTGCAGTTGTATCAGCTCTTTGAGCTTATGCCAAACATTTTGCTGCATCCTGTTGTAATAACGTCTGTTCATATAATATCCTCCTTTTGGGTTAAAAAAATCATCTTACATATATGCAAAGTTGATCTATACTAAATTACAGCGAAGACTAAAAATAATTATGGTTAAAATATCGCTGGGCAAATTTTTATATAGAATTGAGAATTTAAATTGTTCAATCTTACCATGCAGTGCTCCACTGAGGGACTGAGAGAACAGGTTGTGCTACTGAATTCTACTTCTTCAACTCAAACAGAAATTAGAAGAAAAACAAAATTATCCTAACAGTAAACAAATCTGAAACAGAAAATCCAGAAAATTGTAAAATCTTGACAAGTAGAAAACTCTCAGAGAGTAATTTCAGTTTCTGACGTTAAGAGCAGATAATGCATGGCTTGTATGGATTTCTATGTCATTCTCCACTCAGCAATTTACTCTTCACTTGTTAACTCATACTCTTAGCATATCTAACCACAGTTTCAATAAACTTTGCTTTTTTTACTATCTTTTTCTTACATCTCCAGCTGGCATTTAGCAGATGCACTAGGTTAATTTGTGGAAGAAAAATCTTCAGGGACTATTAAACTGGGAAGCTATACCAAGGAAGGAAGTCTGTTCAGGAAATGAGCTGTGGTCCTCCAAACAAGTAATGCAGAGTAACTCACATTCACACAGCTCAGGACTAGAAATCACTTGAGTGGACTGATAAACCCATATGGAATGGACTTATCCAAGTATGCAGTCAGTACTCAATAGGCTCCTAGCTAACTTTTTATTTCTAGACAATTTTTTCCATCCTTTCCCAGCCATTGGGGTTCAAGTATCAGAAATGTTAAGGCTGGGGATGCGGCATGAAAAAGAAATAGGGCTGTGTGAGAAGACAGCATGCACTGGGACAGTACCATTACATACAGGAGGAAGGAGAAAATGGTGCAGTTTTGTCTATAAGGACTCTATGGGATAGCTTATTGAGTGAACTATCTCCAGAATATCAACCCATATTTGTCTGAAAGAAAACCAGTCACTTCAATCAAAAACCCTGGGAGTGAGAACTTTTAAGGTCTAGGGGCTAGGGATGATTACTGGTGCTACATCATTTTCCAGGTGAGACATCAGCTGTCATTTTTTAATATCGAAATTTCAAAGCTATTAATTTTCAGAGGTTCGGAGAGCATGCTGTGGAAATTATTGTTTTATCTTTACCTAGTTCTTATAGTATTTCCCTTGTGAGAGACAGGACACTGTGTTACAACACCACTTGTCAAATTTCACTGTCTTACAGAATTTCAGCAGCACTGCAGCACAGATCTCAGTACCTGAGATAAAGACTGAATGGAGCATGCAAGGCTTCATAAAATTTAGGTGATTACCAAGAAGATCTTAAATGATGCTGCCTCCCAAACCACTTCACTTATAGAGGAAATCCTGAATTATTATATTCAACAAGAGAATGTAGCTGATGCTCAAGAATACACAAAAGACTAAGAAGAATTTTAGCAAGCATTGTTCGGCACATATAATATACAATACGCTCTCACACACTACTTTTTTTTTATTCATTACAGAAATGACTTCAAGCTATTTAAGTGAATCAGATCATTAGAGAGAATTGTGAAAAAAGGAGAACAGTGAACAAAAAGAGATCGGTAGGGTGAGTTGCAAAGCTATTCTTTACCCCAAAACACCATTAGTATTTAGATACCACCTACCTCAAATTGCACACACTTGAAAGGAATGATGTCATTAATCCTTCTTCATGGCGATGCAAGACTTTAGCTAAAAGTATTACATTTGTTCATAGACTGAATAATAGCTGTTTGCAAGGGGCAATTCATGACCACTATGACTTTTTTCTTAACTTTTTAATTGTCTATGTATGATTAAATCTCTTGCAGTTCTCTATATTGCACAATAGGTGGTGTATTTTGAGAAAAAGTAGTTGTACCTTCATCAGTATTTGTTTGACAGACAACAAAGGTTGCTCCCCCTTCCCCTTGAACTTTTGTAAATGTAATTTGATTTCTGTTTCAAATATGGTTTTCATACTCTTTCAGTCTCGTTTTTCTTGGGGCTAAAGACTGTTTTAACATTAGCAGTTTCTTATGTAGCAGACAGTTGTTTTCTACATACAGTTTATTTAAGTTGAAAGAGGAATAACTTTTAAAAGTCCTTCCTAGCAACACAGTTCCTTCATAAATTCTGACAGATATAATGCCAAATGGTATTAATGATCTCAATCTGAATTTAAGGTTTCTTTTTAGAATTAACAGGATGTTGAACCGGGGCAGCAGGAATATCTAATTTTTCTGTTTCTGAAGAGGTTTTTTTGTTTCTATTGTCCTGTCTGCACACTTCTGAGAGATTTTTTTCTTTTCAGTACAAAGTTGCATAAGTGAATCTGATTTTAAACATAGACATTTACCTGAATAAAACATGGGATGAGTTTTAAAAATTAGCTAAAAGCTATGGTCTGGATTTTGTTTTGTTGGAGGGTAGAGATGCACAGTGTCCTGTTTTGTGATACAGCACAGAGAAAGGCAGGTCCCATTTAGTGAACAACTCTCTTGCAAAGCTGCAGTTGAGGAAATAAAGGAAAAAAAACTGTATTCATTCCCAGATCAAAGTCCAGAAATGTGAAGGATGCTTTTAGCATAATAATCAGGGGAAAAAAACCTATAAAAAACATTGACTTTGCCCATTAATGTTACAGTGGAAAAACCTGATGTCAGCAGCAAACTCTTGCAAATGCTTACAGTCATGCTGCACCCCAGAAAACTGGAAACCCCAGATTGCTGGGGTTTCCACCAATCAAAAGGAATTATGTGAGTCCAGAGTTGTGTAGATAAAGCCAGAAGCTCACACAGTAAGATTTCTTTTCATTGGGAAGCACAGTGAGATCACACCAAAGGATGTATTCATACCTAAATTAACCATACAATTTTTAATGTGGTGATGACTAATTATCTTTTGTAAGTTANTAATTTTTAATAGGTAAAAAATCAATTGAACTCTTAATAAATACAACACATTTATATGTAAAATCAATTTCATTTATGCATATTTACATGTTATATACACAAACATGTACATTATATACATACATATATAAATGAAATGTGTGTGCATATACATATATACATAAATGAAATAATTTTTTTCATATATGTATCCAGCTTCTGTGATATGCTTAGAATATACACATTTGAGTATTATAATATTATGAAATGCAATTCAAAGCAGAGTTCCACATGTGAATAAGCCAACAGATGGCAAGAATCCTCTAAGGCAGTCTGTGTGCTAGAGTACAAATACTGCTGCAGTAAAAGTAATCACAAGAGGAAACTAAAGCCTGTAGATGATATATCATTAAGCAAAATACAGTTAGAATTCTGGACTCAGCTTGGCTGAATCAGTGAATCTCACCCTGTCACAAGTTATTCTCAAGTTTTCTGAAGTGGAGAAAAAATATTCTTAACTTTAATAATTAAGGGTATGGTGTGGAGAGACATCATATTTGTTGTTACTAGGTACAAGAGTTACTGAAGCTCTTAACATCTTTGAAAAATAATCTGTGATAGCACTGGATTAGAAGCTGTGCAAATAAAAGCATAGTGGTGACTCCAAGACTTATCCTAAAGCAAGGGTAGAGCTGCCTTCCAGCACCAATAAAAGATTTGCTTGGTTTGTACTGCCTTGTGCTTCTTGGCTTTCAGCCTGAAACTGGGTTTATAATCAGACTTTCCAGTTGATGCTGTAAGTCACAAATACATGACATAGTCTTCCAGGAGGATATTTTTGTTCATATCTTACTCTTTTCTGCTCACTACACTCTGATAACAGACAACTCAGAAGGCTAATTATGTAGTCAAACACTTGGCCTAAAGTAATTGAAGCAGAGATTGAAATCTTAGGTGTCTCATTTACGGGGCTTTACATCTTTCAAAGAACAGTGTGGAAGTTCTTACAGGAACAGTAAATAAGACAGGTGCCATGATCTGTGTCCCCAAGACCTGCCTTCTGTTGCACCTTGCCCTCAAAGATGATGAACTAGATGGGTACCCTTGGAGATGCTCAATACTTGCCCTGCATGGTGCAGTGAAATTCTCTAAAACTTTGGGTGAAAATTTGTAAGCATTGTGTAAATAAAAATTTCTGATTGAGTAAATATGAGTTATTAAACAATTAAGTCCAAGTTAGACCACTCATAGAGCACGACTTCCTTCTCTGTGTTACTGACCGCAGACCTGTCTGCTTGAAGGGCTGACGAATCTGAATGAATGAGCATTGGTTCTTTGCCTATAGTTTTAAGCAAAATGTCGCTATATCATCTCAAAGGTGGGATACATGGTTCTTGTATTTTGCTCTACTAACAGGAAGTTTTAAGTCCTAAGTGTATTTTGACCATAACTAGAGGTATAGTGCATGTTGAATAAAGGGTTACAGTTGTCTCTGACTTTGATTTAAAAAAAAGAGAAAAAAGAAAAAGAGATATTTATTAGTACCTGACTGAAATCAGACTATTAGTCTCTGTTCAGCTTCAAGGAAATCAATAGGCTTTTCCAATTTAGCCCAATTGTGGAAACACTTGGCTATGAAGAGATATGCTGCTAAAGATGTGATTCCTTAATAAGATGTGTGTAGTCGTCTAGAAGAATTTTTGTATTACCTTACACTGAATAATCAGGTGTTTTTAACTGTAATGGTAATTCAAGTTTTTATTCCGTTTTGTTTTTCTTTCAACATACACTTGAGAACACACTGTCACTACTGCTGATGGCACTTTTTGTGTACGAAACACATAAAATACAAACATTTCAAAAGAATCGAGATAAATAAATAAGTCTTTCTTGGAATTATAAACCCCTAGGCAAGGCATATTAAAAATAAACTCCCAGTGGATGGGACGTGCTAAAATATTCACTCTCTCTGCCTGCACAATTTTAGGCAATCCCTCTGAAAATTTGATTGCTGGCTGGTTTGAGAGCAAATACAATCTGCCACACTTTTGTGTGAGTTATGCACAGCTGTGTATATAAGCTTCCATAAAATAACCCATATGCTAATTTTGTTCTTTGGAGAAGGCTGTAGTAGCACAGGATAGAAAATAAGGCAGTAGTTAAGGTTTTCTGTTTTCTTGACACTGTCCCCTTGCTTTTCTTGTAAATATGAAGTAAAATGCTTCAGTGACTAAAATCTGGTGCACTGTAAGGAGTCACTGCTTTGTCACTCGTCAGTCCCTCTAGTACTTCAGTGACACAACTGCAGGTTTCCCAGCAATGAGGCTCTTTTACTTCTATCTCTCAGTGTTCCCCCATTTTCAATTTTCAGTACTAAAGATGTACCAAAATGTTGTTACTATGGTTACCTGAAAACAATTTTTGAAAAACACTGTGGATTTTCCTTCCCCACCTTTGTAAGAATATCAACGTAAAGTTTGTCCATTCCTTAAGAGGGAAGAATACAGTGCAGAAAAAAAGTATCAGCACTTGCTTAGAACTTCACAGTGTTGTCTTACTTTTACAGATAACTACAAAACAATCTTCTGTGGCATCCTATCAGGCCAGGTGAAAACAGATTCTTGCTTTCCCAGTTTAAAGTATCTGTACACAGCTCTCTTATTAGCTACTATCTGTTTCTCTCTAGACAGCCACATGACAGCTCCTCATAGCCTATTGAAAGGAAAACCAGGTGTTTTCAGAGAAAAAAAAAAATTAGAACATTTTAATTAATCTACAGAAATATATTACTAAGTATTTCCTTTTTTTATGTACTTAATGCATTCAAAAACAAATTCAGGAAAAAGAGAGAAAGAAAAAAAGGGATAAGAAAGAAAAAAAGGGACCTATAAGGAAAAAATTAAATGCTTCTATGAAAAAACAATGCTGTTCTGACAGAAACAAAAGGCAGGGAGCTAAATGTAAAGATCTTTGGAGAGAGATTTGAAGAGCCGTCTTGTAGCAAAATCAATTGAAACATAGGAGAGAGGCACCTTTGAAAGGCAATAAAGCATTCAAGTCCAGAGCAAAGTAGGCAGAAGAAATTGATTTGATGAAGTATGCTTTCCTTATTAACATTCACCACTACAAGACGTTAAAAATGAAACCAAATCAAAACACACACAAATTCAAACCAAAACAACCTAACCAGGAAACCCCCAGTAACTATCTTATTACTGCATGAGGTAGTAATGTTTTCCAACAGGCTTCTTTTTACAACGTGTCTTCTGGAAATAGAAAAGTACACCTTCAATGTGATTATTCTTAAAATCTATTTACTGCCATCAAAGCACAATAATGTCTAACATCTTTTTGTTCCAGTTCAGTAAAACAGAGGGAATCTAGAGGAGGGCCATGAAGATGATCAGAGGCTGGAGCGCCTCTCCTATGAGGAGCGGCTGAGGGAGATGTGACTGTTCAGCCTGGAGAAGAGAAGGCTCTGGGGACACCTTAGAGCAGCCTTTCAGTATATAAAAGAAGGGTACATACATGAGGGATGGAGAGGAATTTTTTACAAGGGTATGTAGTGACAGAATGAGGTGGAATGGGTTCAGACTGAATGAGAGTATGTTTAGATTAAATATTAGGCAGAAATTCTTTACTGTGAGGGTGGTGAGGCACTGGAAAAAGGTTGCCCAAAGAAGTTGTGGCTGCCCCATTCGTGGAACTGTTCAAGGCCAGGTTGGATGGGGCTTTGAGCAAATTGATCTAGTGGAAGTTGTCCCTGTCAATATCAGGAATTTGGAACTAGGTGATCTTCAAGATCTCTTCCAACCCAAACCATTCTGAGATTCTATGATTCTGGGCATCACTCATACATTTACTCAAGTCAGTGTAAATGTTTCCATTGCCTTTAGTGTTGTAAGGCCAAAAATCAGGTTAATCTAAAAAGGGCAGACAAAAAACCTGATAGTAAATTGAAACAAGGCAGCAGAAGAAATATAATATCTTAGGTAAGCATTAAATACCCACTGAAACATAATGGTTAGATAGTTAAGTAGGGAATATAATTTTCAAAAATATTAACTGCAATGGAATTCAGTAATAATTAACTTTTGATAATAACAGATACAATTGTCACAATTGTAAGCATTTTTTAATGAAAATACACAAACCTATACATAGCCTCTCACCACACATATAAATATTTAAAGAGAAAATAAAGAAGCTTGAAACAGCTTTTTCAGCTGAAAATTACCTAAAGTATACAGCAGAAGGTGTAGTATGTTTCATAATATCAAAAAACACTAGAAATACAGGTCTATTTGCAAAAAAAACCAAAAAAAAACAAAAAAAAAACAAACTCAGGGAGAACTAAAAACTACAAAACAGATTTTACCTTCCTAATGAAAATTATCTGGTGTCAGAGGAAGCATTTCCAAGTAACTAGACACAGTGAAGTGTCATTCTGAACTTCCATTCTGGTTTATGAATGCTCATCTGGATTGTTGATCCACTGTATTTCCCATGGATTTAGGCAGTATCAGGCAGAGCAAGAATTTTTCTCATATAAAAAAAATTACCAAAATGCCTGTGTGAATAAAATCTCAGACTTCAAATGAGATAGTAGAAATTATTGCAATTATAAAAATATACTATTCTGAATATTTATGAAAATTTACTTAATTCTATTTGCCCTCCCAGTGTACAGAATCTGGTTTTGTCTTCATTGGCTTGCTTCTAAATCTGATTATTTGAGAGCTCTGGAAATCCATTTGGTACCTTACGAAAATACAAGATTATCATCTGTTCTAGTTTTGCTTATAGTCAGATATATTACAACATTAGTTTCCCAGTTGAAAGGTAATAAAAATATTTAAGTATACTTACAATTTATTGAAAATAATGTTTAATTATAAATTTGATGCTGCAAATGAATAAAGATCTCTATAGAAAATTAAAATGGCTTAGTGCCAATGTCAAAGTGGCTCTATCCATATTTTATGCAGAGTTTTACTTATTTGTGAAAGTTGTAATTTTTCACTTGTACATAAAGAAGCTGAGAGGTGTTCACTCAAGTGTGTTCTCCCAAAGAAAGAAATTCTGGATATTGCATATTTTTCGGGGTTTGGCACATCCTTCAATTTCAAAACTGATTCTTTATGTAAATGACAAGGGTCAGAGAGATCGGAGCTGCAACATCCAAGTCTCAAGAGTACTCATTAAACTGACACTGTTTATAATCTTGTCCTCAATGTTCACATAAGAGGACCATTCCATTAGTATCCCTGGAAGTACATTCCTCTTCATAGCACATCCAGGTGCACAAGCTATGTATCTTGCATGCAGGATTACCTGCAAGATTAGTTGTAGTAAAAAAGGAAGCAATCTGAGATTTAGAACTAAAGCCTGAGCTTCCATCACAAGCAAACAGCTTTGTGACAGCCACAGTACTACAGTTGTTTTGACTTTTCTATTGTATGTAATGATTTTACAGGTTTAATATCTTTCCCAAGCAGAGCGTCACAGAGATAAAACTTAGAGTTGAGATGGATTCTTTGGTTTGAGGTTAGTTTTTTTGAAGGCTTGCCAATCCAAATAGTGCTGCATTGTTCATTTCGTGTAGTTTAAACCCAGTCAGGATGAAAGTGGTTTCTTAATGACATCTCTGTAATGGCCAGTCAGTGACCTATAGAGTCCGAATATATGTCAGCAGATAAACTGCAACACTAGACAGTTGCAAAATATTAAACATTTTAATTGTTCTAAATAGCCTTATTTACCTAATTTCCCATGCTGCTAATCACACACAATTTCCCCTCCTTGCTGTTACTGGACACATATGCTGCAGTCTCCCCATCCCCTCCAAGCCACGTGGGTGTCCCTTTGGATTCCATGTGGCAGATGTGGGACACTCCAGCTCCAGGGGTACCTGTGTACACCCCTCGTCCTCGGGGCTGCACCCTGAGGTGTCCCGGGGAAGGCAGCATTGCACAGCCTGCACTGAGAGGGAGCACCCACCTGCCTTGCCCATCCTATTCCCCTCTCCAGGTCTCTCTCCTGTGATGGATATTTATGTTTCTCCTATCTTGCTTTTCAAGGTGACCATTTCGTGGTTTCAGAGTCTCTTGGCAATGTACCAATAACTGCTTAACCCAACTGGTGGCCATCTTTGTCTTTAACATGACCAGTTTGGGGGCAGATGCCCTTCCAGAGAGCCTGGTGTATTTGATTCATTCAGTGTCTACACCCATATTCTTACCTTGAAGAGTGTTTTATGACAGGACTTTTGCCAAGGGTAAGGCATGAAAGCAGCCACCAATATGTATACATAAATACATGTGTGTGAGCATGCCTATATATGTTCATTTTTGCAGAAGACGTTTTCTATTTGTTTATCTATGCACACAGATACATGTATGATATTTTTTGTCTTTCCTCACCATTTTTCCATCCTTCCCCAATATACATTTTTTAGTTGTAACCTTCAAACTAGTAATTAATTCTCTCTAGCCCTTATTCCAGTAATTTTAACTAAACTGTTGGCATTTTCTCTTGTCAGGCTTAGAGCAAAATTGTTTTGATTTAATTACAGCTATAAAATTATCAAAGTTCTGTCATCTAAAACAGAGAATGATGTTAAGGTGTTAAACTAGTTAAGCAGTGAATATGCAAAGTTGTGAAGACACTGTGCAATGCTGTATGAGGATCTGTACAAATAATTTCATTAGACATCAGTGGAGGAGAAGACCTCATAAAGTTTGCTGGGGATTCATGATGTGATAAAGATGTCTACAAAAATAATTTCTAATTTATATTTTAGCCTATTTAAACTACAACATTTAGTTGCTTCAGCAAGGTGGTATACACTCATTACTGATACAATATCTGATACACTGCTACAGTTCTGAACCATAAAATGTCCCGTTATTTCTCCATCGTCCTTTGCTTCTCTCAGTGTCTCCTCCATTTCCTAGTTTTAATTTCTTTGTTGGTAGCATTACCTTATCGCCTTTACCATCCCATTCTCGCCTACTCTGTCTGTTGTGATATATTAATTAAAAACAAACATAGAAATCAAATACTCACTGTCTACCGAGAATGATGATTTACATGCACTTTGACAACCACTGTCATGACTTACAGCTTGTGCTTTGTCCTTCTACCTTCTGCTTTCTGTGGGATTTTACACTGTGTGTTCAGTGAGACAGAAAACAGGTCTAAGGACGGGTGGAACATTTATATGTAAGGTTTTATCAGATTTCTGACAAATAGTGGTGAGGGACACAAATTCATTATCCTCCTTTCCCCACCAACAGAGCATCTGCAAAGGCAGAGCATTGTGACTGCATTGTATGCACTGGAAAATGAAGAGTTTCAGGTCCTAAATTTCTAATTCAAAACTGTGGAAAGAAATACTATGTGACATTGGATATTAAATTAATCTGGTGCAACACAGATATTCCAGGCCCAGTTGGCTACCTGTACTTTGCCTCTGACTTCAAAACACATAGAAAATTCAATACCTCCAGACTATCAGGCAGTCTGTCAATTCTGAGCCACATGTGATAGTAACATTGCATGCAGTAAATGTTCTGATATTAAGTGTAATGCATTCTAATGCAAATGTTTTTCCTGCTTTGAAATCCAGGAGTTTATTAAAAAGAAGTTATAAGTCATAAAATAAATGGTAAACAATTAAAGCCAGTTTGCAAGGAATGGTTTTGAAATCAAAACTATAAAAATAGAATTTTAAAAATGAATTAAATTAAAAACTGAAAAGTACTGAATTTTGCTATTATTCTTTAAATTTGTAATCAGAAAAAAAGTAAATGAACATAAATACCCAAGCACTGATTATCATTACCTGAAATATTTTTTGTCTTTTTCTCTCTTCAAGTCTGGGTTACTTGCAGCGCATCACTTTGTTTTCTGATAAAATACAGCTCAAGATTGCAAGGATTTATTCTCATTTTTAAAGTAAGAAATAAAGTGTATGATGTAAAAGAATACCTCTGTAAAATAACTTCTCTATTTAAATTACTTCTTGTCTTAATAAACAGCTAAGAAATATTTTCAAAATCTCTGTCAGGGGATGTTGAAAACACCATACAATAACAACTTTGGATTTATATCTTCAGACAAATTGCTTCATTTGGAGAGAAGATAAAAAATCAGAAAAAAAAGGAGTGGGACCTACCATAATGTAATAACTAAAAAAATGCCAACTTTCCATACTTTCAAGTTTAATGTTTATTTGAATCTTGAAACCCCAACATATTGACCATGTTTCGGCAGTTTTGCCAAAACCAAAACAATAAAATAAAAAATTAATATTTTCTTTCTTAGCAGATCTGGAAGGAAAGAGGCCTTGCCCTTCCCATGAATCTTTTCCTGATTTCAAGTGTTGCACATTGTGCACAGACACTTAAGATGTGGTCAGCTCCATGTACACACAGGATATTGACATAAAATTTTCGCATTTCTTTCCTGAAATAATCATGGAAGAGACTGGAATTTCTTAAACTGAAAGGGACTGAATTTCTTCTTTCCCTCCCTTCCTGGATCCCTTTCTTTTTGAATAATTACAGAATGCCCAAACTACCAGAGTATTATTCTCTCCTTTTTTTATATGTCTGCTTGCCTGCTTCTGTTTTGAAATGAGATGTTTTGGTGTGTTTATTGTAAATATTAAAACAGGCACTGTAGTGGGTAGAATAGTAGATGATAGGAAATCCTGCCAAAAAAAGTGATTAAGAGGAAGAAATGGAGAGGAGACAGATGGAGAAATAGAATGCTGATAGAGGAACAAAGAGACATTTTATGCTTCAGAACTACAGCAATATATATTAGAGATGACATCAGTAATGAGCTGCCCCAGTTGAACTGTCTCCCACCCTATGTATTTATAGCCATGGTTTCCATTTTAATGGGTTAATATTTTTCAGCAAAAAAACTCAACTCACCTGAAAAATGCCCCAGCTGCATGTTTTCTTACACCTGTTCATAGAAGTGTTTTATTTCTTCCTGCAAGTCTTAGACAAATATGTCAGAAAACTGTTCTGCATTTCCAAACACCATGATACATAACCTAGAGTAACTAGGTAAGAGGCATGCTCTTTTTTTTAATACATATATTCAAAAAAGAGTAGTCAAAAGAATATTCTCTGATATAAACGTATAAATTAAATAGTTACAGCTTTAAATCTACATATAAGTACACAGATCTAGGATCTAGGGACATTACTGTGTTTTTTTCTGAATGGCTTTGAACTGTAATGGAAATCTCTGCTTTATAACAATTAAAGAAATAATTATTCACATCCTTTGAATATCTATGATTAGTATTCAGGGTTTATTACTGCTAAATATATTATCTTGGACAAATTAAGAGTTCTCAGAGTTCCTTAAAAATATAGAGAAAAATAACTCCTCACACAAATGGATGGCACACTATCTAATCCCTTCCTCTCCAAAATTTTCCAGATAACCTTTTGGCCATTTTTCAAAATAAATAGTGTTTCAACTCCAGACACCTACAATAGGTTGGAGGGTGTGAAGGTAGAAGAAAGTGTAGCAAAAATATGGTCTTTAAGGACATCCAACTTTCTCGTGGGAGTGACATGCAATTATTTTCTTTTAACCAGCACTGATACTTTTAATTGATACAATATAAAGCAGTTTGATGTAAATCCTAAGCTACACAGCATCATATTAACCTTTTCTTTTCTGATCTGTCTCAGAACCATGTTTAATATCTTACAAAGATAAAAAATAAGTATTTGCAGCACACAAAGGAATGGTTGAGTTCAAGAAACAGCATATAAGATATAACTATACAAAATGTTTAAACAGATAGATCTGTTCAGTTCTTAAAAACAGAAGGCTTCATATGAGAGAGTTCTTTTAAACTAAATGTTTGTGGAAGAAAAGCATTTGGTTTTATACTTCTATATTATGCTAACATTCCATTATGGCCAGCATTTTGTCTGCAAAATAATCCATGTCTTAACTGCTGTTGGATTTTCCCCTAAAGCAAAGACCAGATCTGTACCAAGAAGAGGACAGATGACTTTAAACAGTTTAACTACCCGAAGAACATCAGATCTATGGTGACACCTGAAGATGGTGCTGTTTCACCACATTTCTGGCACAAAATCGGTTTAAAATTCATTAGTTGGTCTGTTCTTTGATCTTTCGTTTTTGATTTATACAGTACATGCAACTTTTACATAAAATGGTTGGCTGTCTGTGAAGGCTAAACTAGATGGAAAATGATACCTAAAGATACAATTTTTTCCCATGCCAAAGATATTTTCTTTTTTTTCCATCCTCTTCTTATTAAAAAGTTAGCAGTTATTCAGCAATATGATATTTCTTTTTGATAGTGTATATAGCATTTTATCATTGTTTTTTGTGAGACTAAAAGTTGAAGTTACTCAGAGAGGCTATGTTTAAAATTGGATTTCCATCTCAAATATGCTACAGTGTACAAAAAATTGTTAGCGAATGTTATCCTACAGAATAATATTAAGGGCTACAGATCATGAATTATTTCCACAAAGACTGTGGGGGCAGTAGAAATAAAATTCTGCTGCACAGAGAGAAAAAGTTTCAAAGCTGTGTTTACTGCCAGAGCAGAAGACTATGGGCAATATGTGTCATCAAGTGAATTATTTCATACTTTTATAAAATTTAATGTAATTTTCATTGGAACTGGTTATATTGTTTTGCTACTCCATATTTTTCTATTTTTTAATCATGAATGAAAGTATCACTACTACTACTACTACTACTACTACTACTACTACTACTACTGCTACTGCTACTACCACTACTACTGCTACTATTACTACTACTGCAGTTATGACTAGTGGTAGCAGCAGTAGTAGTACCACCACTATTAATTGGTAAAAATCATGTCTTTATACTTCATTTCGTCTCTGTGGACATCTTAGACGCAAAAAAGGCTTTTTAACTGTATTTTAGAATGGAAAATACTCAATTTCAGAAACATTTCTATAAAATAACAACACACTTTGTAGGAGAAGCTCTATGTAGTTCAACAGATTTTTTTTTTCTCGAGTATCTATATCAGAACATGAATATTTGGTAACAGTATGGAATAAAAAATAATTTCATTTAGACGTTTAAAACTTCAAAGTTTTTGACAGTATATAAATCAAGGAAAATTAAACACAATTAAAATTAAAAAAAAGAAAATGAACACTATAAGCAAGTGTTAAGTTTTAGTTACAGGGTAAGTTGAAGGAATGTGAATAATTTAAATGGGTAATCTTTACCCACTGGCACTTGTGGGAGTATTTTCACTGATTTCAATGGTGTCATAATTACATATGCTAACCTTCCACCATTAAAGCCACTCATGGATACCGGTAGGAGGTCCAAATATTTCGTAGGTATAAACATATTTATTGAGTTTTCTCTTGGTTTTTCTGGGATATATACTTCGACGGTCTTTGTTTTGCCTTCTAAAAAAACCCCAAAACAACAAAAAAAAAAAAAACTAAAACCAAAACTAAACCCAGAAATTTTTTATTATTTTTTTCACTATTTTTTTCACTATTTTTTACTGGGAGAAGGAATGAATTACTTTTTCCACTTACTCTGCAGAGTAAGAAGAGTATTTAATAATTAATGGATTATCAGGAGAACCTTTAGATGCCCTGTGCATCTTCAGTATCTCTGATGCTTCACTTCATTTGCTGTATTATGTGGAACTTGTTCTTTGGAAAGACCAAGACAATAATGTGGCATTTGGCTATATTAATGAACTAATTTAACTATTATTTAATTACATAGTTATTTCTGCAAATGGAAATTCTTTTTTGAGTACTAAAGAAAAAATTTTTAAAAAGGAATATGAAGTTACTACTTTATCTTGTCTTAGAATAATCTACTAATGTAAAATTTTTCATTCTGCTTTCAGAGTTGTAGTCACCTGCAGACATAATATGACAACCTTCAAATTCATTATTTTCTACTTATACGTATTTTTCAAAGGCAGTAGTTGGCATACAGTGTGCATAATACTCTGGTTGTATTATACAGAGATTAATCTTCAACCCATGATGGAAAATATGCCGGAAAAAATTTCCAAGTTTTGATTAATTTTCCCTGCTCTGTATTAAAATCCTATTTTCTTTCTTCCTTGGAAGGTTCATGATTGCCTTAACTTACTCCTATCCTTTGAATCTCTTAATTCTTTTTTTCCTTACAGTTCTACATTAGTTCAGTAATAAGTGAAAACCTCTAAGCAGTAAGACTAGAAATTCCCATTTACTCTTAAAAATTAGGTTAATTAAGTTGTTATCTATAGATAAACCAAAAAATAGATAGTAAATTCAAATGCATTCTTATGGCATGGGAATGTATTCTGTGGTTTAGAGAAGAGTATCAGAAGAGAAAATTAGATAACGCTTCGAGAAAGCTATGCCATATACCACACCTATCTCAGCTCAGTTTGGTGAAATGCCAGTGCAGGTTTCTGTTTACGGTGTACAAATAACAGCCTGGTCTATGCCAAACAAATGACAAATTGCGTGTTTGAAAATATGTGTAGAAAGTTTTTGATAACTTAAAATTATATGTTACTTAAATATATTTCCTTTCTTAAATTTCCTTTTGTATATTAATTTACTGATTTGATCTAATTCTCCCGCTCCTTATTTCTATAAATAATTAAAATTATGCATTTTATGGTGGTGTTTAAACAAATTGCTACACTGCATTTAGAAAAGTTAAAAACTATTTAAAATTTTATTTTGTCCTTGATATAAGTTTAATGTTTCATCTAAAATTTATAAATCCCTATTACTGATCTCTGCCATACCAGAGAGTGCAGCACTGGAGGTGATGGTCCAGCTGTGTCTCACCAGCACCAAGCATGGTACAACTTCCCTTGGCTTCCTGCTGTATTTCAGCTCAAATCCAGGGCTACAGCAGATCAGTGCATGAACTCCTCCTTGTAAAGTAATTCATTAAATGTTATCAGATTTAAAATTAATTTTCAGTCTTTCAGTTAAGTATAGCATGTCATGAACACTAGAGTCATGCTTTTTCCCAATTTTAACTTAGGCAGAAGCCATTGTACCTGGAAGATACAATTACTCAGTTACTCAGTTCCAGTTACTCAGTTCCAGGCTTCAGAATTTCAATTTTGAAAGAAATGGCCTCTCCAAGACAGAAATCACAGCCACTTGATGACCAGTTATCACCAGCTGAGTTAGAGTGTTCATGCAGAGATTATTTTCAGTTTAATTCAAAGAGAGAGAAAGATACATACTTTTTGACACCACTTATTTACCAGTTCAGACAGTATTTTATTTGACTTGAGTAACACCCTAATTCTCCATCTAGTGTTTATAGACAGAAAAAAATTAAAATTTCAGGTTTCCTGTTCCTTTTCATTTATGGCATCAAGAAATAAAAACATTATCTGCAAATATTTCTTACAGTCTTGTGTTCCTGTTAGGCCAACTACTCATGTTGAGTGATTTTACAACATTGCAACTGAATAGGTCTCTTGGTCATTTCTAATTGCCTTTATAAATAACAACTTCTCATTACTGCCAGATCGCAGTAACAAAGGCATATGCAACCTCAAAACTGGCAGGAACAACATGTTTACCACTGGGAAAGCAAGGGTATGTGGATACCTTATTTAAACAAATACAAAAGACTAAATGATGCATTTCCCAGATTCAAAATGGCAGCTAATGTCCCACAAGTAGCATTTTCGCAGGTTTTCACTGTAAATTTAAAAAGGAATAAAAAAGTGCACTTCAGTAAAGTGAGTGCCACAGAAAGACAGTAAATAATTACCCTAAGGGTAACCGTGGAGATTATCTGTTTGGGGTCTGTTTGGGCGTGGGGTTTTTTGGGAGGGAGCGGAGGTTGTTCATTTATATATTGGGGGTTCGGGCATTTTTTTGTCCCTACTGTTACGTAGGGAAAAAAGTTAAAAATCTTGCTTTTATATGACAGTAGATTTCCCCCTTCCTCATCTTTCATGATCACTCCTCTTTCTCTACCTGTCCCTTGCACACAAATATAATCCATGAGATATTAAGCAGCAAGGAAAGGAGGGATAACATATTTTGAAGAATAAAATGAAGAGGATTCTTTGAAGAATCTTTTATGTTATGAGGTATAACAAGTCTTGTGTATTTCAAAGCATAATGGTCTGATGTCTGTTTGCATCATTGTGGTGATGCCTTTTTTTTTTTTGCAAGCGCAGAATAAGAGATTTTAGAGTAGGTACAGAATTGGATTCAATATTAATCAAGTGTGCATGTGTACTGTATACTTATATCTATTGCTGCTTTGAATTAAGAAATTGATGAAGATAATTCTATTTTTAAGTTGCTCTTTTATTTTATTCGCTTTTTTTAACAAGCTCTTTGACGGAAAATAATTTATACATACTTTGAGAGGTACCTTTAATAACTGATCAAAAAAAAGGGATTAAAGAAAATAATAAATTTCTGCCATCTAACCTCAATAATGTTCAGTTAGTGATAATGTCATGTCACATTTGAACTCATATGATAAACTGCAAAAAATAATGAATTGAAAAAAAGTTGAGTCAGTGAAGATAATTATGGCAATTTTATGCATCTCAGTTTCGCTTTCAAAAGAACACATAATTGCTCTGGTATTTTGTTTCCAACCCTCTTGTCTCTGAGCCAATATAAACTAAATTCAAACTGTTTTACAAGCTTGCCTTTTTCCCTGCTGTTTACCAAATCCTTATCTGACTGAGAGATTCAAAGTGCTCAACCTTCTCTTTTGGGTCCTTCTCATAGTCCAGGTGTCATCATGACGGAGGGAATGTGTCTGGTTTAAGGGAATAAGGGAGTTTAAAACGGGGAGGAAACGACACCCCAGGAGGAATAAATGTGATTTGGTTCCTAAGCTTCCTGTCTTGATGCAGGCAACCTACCAGGTATAAAGGGTCATCCTTGACATATATTTTAACATGTTGTAAATGTTCATCCTTTTCCTTTCTGATTGCCGCAATGCTGAAACAGAAATTTGTGTTTGCAAAATAACTTTCGAGAATTTTCTCCATTCAAAGTATAGTGCATTAGGTTAGGACCTATCCGATGTCTGTCTGAGAAACTGTCCAGGGATGGTGGTATCCACCAAGTTACAATAATAATCTCATCTAAACACCACAATTATAATAATGACTAACATCCACTGCTGCTTAGCTGTAAGCTCCTGACAGTTGGAAATGACTGAATTTTGGAGTTTTTTCAACTTTGTTAAAAGGCGTTAAACTTTTTTTTTATTAATTTTATTCCTCTGAAGTTAGTGTGATCAAGTACTATCAGCTCAGAGGTGAATTTTCACATTTTTTTCACCAGGTCTTTAAATAATATTAAGATATTTTTAAATCAAGTTAGCATCCACTGCAGTATCTTTTAATATCTCCTATGTGGATTTATTTGTACGAATAATTATATGGGATATAGAACCTATCTGACTTAGCCAACAGGTGCTAGGTTGATCCTGTCTGAATGCCAGGTGTCCACCAAAAATGCTTTAGTACTCCCCTTCCTCAGATGGACACGGAGAGAAAATATAATTAAAGGCTCATGTCTTGAGGTTAAGACAGGATTACCATCACAGAAAAGATGAATGTGACTTGGGGAAATTAGTTTAATTTAGTACCAATCCAATCAGAGTAAGATAATGAGAAATAAAACCAAATCTTAAAAACACCTTTCCCCCTTACTCCTTTCTTCCAAGGCTCAACTTCAGTCCTGATTTTCTCTACCTCCTCCCCACAGGGGAATGGGGAATAGGAATTGCAGTCAGCTCATCACGCACATTGTGTTTGCTACTTCTTCCTCTTCATGGAGAGGACTCCTCACATTCTTCCCCTCCTCCAGCATGGGGTTCTCTTCCATGGGACACAATTCTCCACAAACTTCTTCAACACTGGTCATTTGGTCTTTCCCACAGGCTGTAGGTTTTCACAAACTGATCCAGTGTGTGTCTTACATGGGGTGCTGTCCTTCAGGAGCAGACTGCTCTGGTCTGGGTCCCTTCCATGGGGTGCAGTCCTCCGAGAACAGCCTGCTCCAGCACAAGTCCCCCATGGGGTCACAAGTCCTGCCAGCAACCTGCTCTAGCATAGACTCCTCTTTCCATGGATCCACAGGTCCTGCCAAGAGCTTGCTCCTGTGTGGAGTGAAAGCCTCCTTTGGATGCATCCACCTGCTCTGTGTTGGGTCCTCCAGGGGCTGCGGGTGGAACTCTGCTTCCCCATGCACCTCCATGGGCTGCAGGGGCACAGCTGCCGCACCACGGGCTGCATCATGGGCTGCAGCGGAATCTCAGCTCCAGTGCCTTGGAGCACCTTCTTCCCCTCGTTCTGCACTGATGTGGGTGCCTGCAAGGCTGTTTCTCTGACATACTCTTGCTTGTCTCCCTGGATGAAGTTGCTAATATGCTCCCTAATATGCTATCCCAGAGGTGCTGCCACCGTCGCTGATTGGTCACTGACTTGGCCAGCAGCAGATCCATCTTGGAGGTGACTGACATTGGCTCCATCAGACACGTGGGAAGCTTTTAATAGATTCTTACAGAAACCACCCCTATAGCTGACCCACGAGCAGAACCTTGCCATGAAAATCCAATATAGCAATCCAAATACCATAATTGTATCACCAGGATCTGAATGGTACGGAGCATAATAAAACAGTTGGGGAATTCCAGTATCTGTTCTACAGTCACCCTCTTCCTGTTACATCACCACCTAGCTTGTGCTTCTGTCCAGTCTCATTTTCTACACCTTTCTTGCAAAGTTTTATGCAAAACTTTATAAAAAAATAGTGCTTCTGAAGTTTAATGGATTTAATGGATTTAATAAACATTGGATTTTGTTATGCGACTTCTCAGGAACAATAAATGGATATTAAAATTGGTGTGGAAAAAAACCCAATGCTCTGGGTGAAGATGCCTGCTTGGATTTGTGCAATACCTCGCACAGTATTGAAAATACTGAAATTACTCTGTAGTACAAATGATTAGGTATTATTTTCTTTTGTATTCTATTTATTACTAAAAAATGAAAAGGTATCGCAAACAGAAGTAGCATAGGTTTACTAATAATGTCAAAGCTGCATTATTATAAAACATAGAACGAGCACCTATTTTCTTGTCAGACTATGGAAATATTAACTGAATTAATGTTTATTATCGATGTTTTATTCATGTATTAATTATTTATAAGCTATGTGAAGTTCCATTATATATATAACATTTGACTGTGAATAAATTCACATAGCAACTGGAAGAAATTTAAATGTGTCTCCTAGAGAACATAGTCATAAATTGGAAAACATGGGCCTTTTTTACGTGTATCTTCAGAAACAGAGTAATTTTTCATTGCTGACATGTCTGCTATACTTTATTTTGGTTTTCTTCTTCTCAAAAGCATAATAATTCTCAGGAGAAAGATCTTTTCTTAATAAGTACTGCTTGACATTTACCATTACATACATGATAGATATTTGAAAATGATCATCTGTCAATGCTGTGGCATCAAATTTAAACTTATTAGCCATGCAAATAACTTGGCCTGCAGATTTCAGGAGCACCTTTTTAAATATTCAGACAAACAACATAAAAAAACCCAAACAGAACAAGACCAAAGCAGTTCTGCCCCTTGCTAATATCAAAGAGTTGCCAGTTAGACCTTTACATACTTATTAATATAATACTAAACATAAGCAAAAAATTGTTTAAAGGTTTTGATCATATTAATTCTTTTTTTTTCTAGTGAACTTAAACTGAAAGTTAAATTTAAACCACTACAAATTTAAAAAAACCCGATGTTAGCTGTTGAAGAGGCATCTTGATCAAAATCCCATGATGCTGTTTAAAGGATAAGGTGAATTAATCTTTATCAAAGTGTTTCAATGTTTAATATTTTAGCTAACACTCAGAAGAGATACCTCAAAGAGAGTATTCAATGTGAAGACTGGTGGTTTTTTTGCATAAAATACTTTTTTCTTGAATTTCAACAAATCGGGAAGGGAGGAGACGACTTTCTTGAAACACTTGTCACTTTGTTTACAAATTTTGAAAATCAAATATTTTATTTGTCTTCTACTGTATTATGTTTGATGTTTCTAAAAATTCACAAGTATCTATTTTGCAAACTTCTGGGTTGGGAAGTCAAGGAGAAATATTACAGAAATTAAATTTTAGAAGTTTATTCAGTTTTTGTTTTGAAACACATTTACAGCTAATTTTCAAAAAAATGTTATATAAGGTGGAATTTAGGTTTGGTCTGTGCAGTGATGAAAATTAAACACACTCAGGCCTGAACTGATTGGATCACAGTCAAGACTGAAGAATTTCTCTCAAAGTATTTATTTCTATTTGGCAGTTATGAGATTGCATCTGGAGAATGTACATAGTCTTAGGCTCTGCAATACAAGAGGGGAACTTATATATTGGAGCAAGTCCAGGAAAGGGTCACTGAAATTCTTAGATGGTTGGAGCACATATAAAATGAAGCTTGGAAAGTTTGTTCAGTCTGGAGAAGGCAAAGCTATTTGCTTCTTATTTCTGTGTTCGATTACCTATTGGAAAATTATAAAGGAAATGAAGACAGTTTTCCTGGAAATGAATAGTGAAAAGGTAAAATGCAACAGATAGCAGTTTATGGAAGGGAAATTTGAATTAGACATTAGAAAGACAAAATTTTCAGTGAGGTCATAGAACACTGTAAAGAAATTTCCAAAAAGGATTAAAAAATTTCCAGTAATGGAGAAAGCCAAAATTTGTTCAAGTTAGGCCCTGAAAAACCTGACTTTGATGTTATACTTTATTTTCAGGCTAGTCCTGCTCTGAGTGGGGAGTTAGGTTAGGTCACCTACAGAGGTATTTTCCAACTTAAATTGTTCTATGATTCTCTAACTAATTTTCTCTTCTTTCAGAATACATCACTAATCTTACTAGTCTTCTACACCCAGTTTAATACCATGCCATTGCCACCTATCTTTTGCTTTCTTCAGTCCAGTGTTAAGGATGTGTTAGTGCTGACAATGAATCTTATTTCTCTACTTCCTGTCCCATCCTGCATAGTAATTATCTTTGTTTCTATTTNTATTTCATGATGGCAGAAAATTAGGAGAGGAAAAAAACCACAGCACTATGTTAAAAAAAAAAAAAAAAAAAAAAAGCTGCAAAGAATGACAATCCTTTTGGAAGAGGGGGTCAGAGGGTCAGAGTTGGAAGATGGGATTAAGAAGTCTGCATTAAGTTCAGGAAACTCATAACTTCAGAGAAGGAAAGATGTCAGAGTTCTTTGAGGTAAAGCCTTTAATATGGACTCTTCTTGCTTTTGCTTCCAGCAAGGTTGAACTGTCTATGAAAAAGGACTCATGAGGAGAGCAGTTCTCTTTTCCTATGCAGAGTTTTTGAAACTTTAGTGTGTGAAAGAAAGCAACACTCAGCAATTCCATGATGTTTTTTCACTCTTGGTTTCATGAAATATTTAGATCTTACTTCACCTTATTAGTGTACCTCCCTTATTTCCATATTCTTTAGGAGCTTACTTTGCTTCTGAACAAAGCTTTAACAGCAAAAGGTTGATTTTACTGTTTCTTATAAGACACTACCAAGAATAACCAAACTATAGTGAACTCCCTATTTACTGCATGTCCCTTTCCTCCTGTTCTTACCATGGTGTAGAAGTGATGCAAGTTTACCTGTCAGCAGATTCACGTTGCGAAGTCTGTTCGTTTCATTCTAACACTGGATGACTTCATGACATGAGGAAGAATTTCCCCAAGAGTTTATCTCATAACATGTCTGATTCATACAAATTGGATTAGTGCTTTGATTTTTTGGATTGTTTAATAAAAGCTAGACACCTCATAAGATGTTTGTCAGAAATCCTTTGTTTTTGTAGGAGTATATGTAGAAGTGAATACTGGGAAAACACTTGCAGAACAGATAGCAAGGAAAATGAAACAATTAAAAAACCCAAGAAAACTAAGAGTGTCAAGCATCATCTGTATCATTTATACCTCTTCTCGGATTTAGGAACATAGGAATGGCCGAAGAAGAAGAAGTTTACAGAAAAAAAAAATCTTAGACAAATTAAATATATTTTTAATTTTCATAAAAAAACAGATATAGGAAGTTCCACGCATGGTCACCATTGAATATAAATATTTTTAAAATTAGATTTACATGTAGCAGATACCCAAGTCTTCCACCATAAAACTATTTGGACCTCAGAGGGTGCTAGACACTTGAGTCCAAGTGGATTCAAATATTAGTTAATATTGGTTTCATGTGAACTGGCAGCCTTTAAGAATGTATTTAATTCTAGCTCCATTGTCTACATCTCTTAGATCAAAACTTTGATCTGAATCTCTTTACAGGTTTGAATATGTTACCCATTCATCTTTACATATCAAAAAACCCCTGTTCTCCATCTCACCAGTCACTTAGTTATGATAATCATATTGCTTATATATATGGTTGTCCCAAAGACAATTCATTTATAAATGAGAATTATGTATTTAGCTGAGTAAACACTTGAATAGTGTAGAATTCTACAAAAGCACATTTTAATGTCCTCTTAAGTGATTTAATTTCATTTAAAATCCAAGTTTACCAGAATTCCCTTTAAGTCAGATTTTTCCATTAATTTAATGATAATAACAGAACCTTTTCCTTCACTAGGATCAAAAATGTCTCTATAAAGAACCTTCCCAGTTATGGTCAGTCTGGCATGCACCCAAACAATCATGTTCTGGTCACTCTTTCAAACAAGCCACACACCAACAAACCTGTATTTAGAAAATGAGTGTTCTAAGAAGTGGTACAAGTCCAATCACCCCAGTTTGACATCTTGATGACTTCTAAATTAAAGACGTTACATGACCTATAAAGCACATTTCCTTCCTAAAAGAAAAAGTTCCTCCCAGTCATTACAACCATCCTTTGGCAAGTTTGGGCAAGTTTAGAAAAAAACACAGAACTTGCAACTTTATGCAACTATTTCTAACAAACCTGTTAGGTATGTTTGTTGTCAATATCACTCAGCTGCCCAGCTAAGTGTTAAGCTCCCAAAATAGGGATTGTTTCTGTGTTGCATTTAATGAATGTGCTGAATACAGTGGATCTTTGTTTTAAATACAGAAGGATGTCTCTGCAAGCTAGAATGAGTACTCAGAGTCAAATGTCTGAGATCCACATGCTTCCGTTGCTACAGTAGTAGATGACAAATGGAACCCCTGACTGTGTAAGAATTTAAAGAATATTAAAAATACAAATGTGATGTCCTAAAAGAGACATATGCTCATCATGAGCTGTTGGAGAATCAGAAAATACAAAGGAATACAGTCTTGCAGAAAAAAATGATGGAGGAAACAAGGCATTCTTAATTTAGGTTTCAAAACTAACTTCCTGGAAGCAGAAGATTCAATGGTGATATCAACATCTTCCTTCAACTGAACAAGTGGGCACAGAGATTTTAAATTTTAACTTCTCTGTGTCACTTCTGCATTTTCACACAGTGGTTGAGGTCACAGGAGACCTCCAGAGCTCATCTAGTCCAACCTCTCTGCTCAAAGTGGTGTTCCAAGTACAGCAAGTTCCTCAGGGAACTTGCCCAATCAGATTTTGAATATCTCCAAGGTGAGAGACTCCACAATCTCCCTGGGCAAACATCAAACTGGATGTTTGAACATCCTCACACTATTTTCCCTCCTTTTTCTTCTTATGTTTAAATCCCATATTTCAGTTTGTGAGTCTTTCTTCTGCAGTAGCTCAATAAACATGATTTTGGCATTGCTAGTGTTAGATTATCTGATTAAAATATAACTGCAGTAAATACAACAAGCACCAAGAGTCAGAAGTAGTACAACAGATGACCAAACCCTGGTTATCTTATCAGTGAAGATGAAGCACACCTGAAATGACTACTTTTAATATTTCCCACCAAGGTGGGGCAACTAAAGGAAGTCTCTTCAGAATGTGTTGCAAGATAAAATGAGTTATTTCCAAAGGAAGTTAGGGATTATATTACATGGAAATGTACGATTTTTTACTATGGATGAAGTTTTCTTCATACCTGTGTGTGTACTTTGTGTGATTTTGTGGGTACTTGAAAAGACAAAGCCCTGTATTGATCTGTGTATCTTGTGTATTAAGCCTGTGTGCGTGGGTATGCGCACACTTATTGCCAGCCAGGGCACAGCTATACACTGAGCTGCTGCAGCCACACTTGGCAGGCAGGGGAAAGGACAAATCCATCAGTGTCATGAAACTCACCATTTTAGGCTGTCTCTGACTACTGAAGAAAGGCTCTGCCCTGTGCTGAGGGGCTTACCTTGACTGGAGCTGGGCTGAGCTGAGCTGGTTTCAGCTCCTCCCATAGGACCAGTTGCCTGCCCCGCATGAGCATGATCCCTGCCAGTGCCTCTGTGGGAAGATTCAGAAACTCTTTTTCCATAGTTGCTGTCTGAAAGAGCCTGTGCTGCGTGTGATTGAGCCTGTGAAGGTTGTGGGACCACACTTGGACTCAGCTGTGAGCAGCCAGAGGGAATCAATTAGTGGTAACAAATTTTAAAAACACACCCAAACATCTTAAGACTAAGAGGAAGTAGCTTCCACTCTGAATGTTAAACTCCTAACACTGAAATCCTCAGGATGCTGATGGCTCATGGTAACCATCACTTCTTGTTCTTCAGGAAGACAGGACTATAAATCTTAGGACCTGGAGGGTTACAAGGGTAAGAAGCAACTGTGACTACAATGCAAAAGCATTAGGAAGTTTATGTATCATAATTATGTCTGTATTTTAGTGAGAATTTTTATGTTAATTTTTGCTGTTAGGTTGTTACAACTTAAGATTAGCAATATTATTTTTTTCTGGCTGCATATATATTTATATATATCCCCTTTTTTTCTGGGATAGTATATTAAATATACATATACCAAAAAGACTTCCATTTAGCACAGTACTTGGTCCACTGATACGTATAAAAATATTTGACTAACCTGACCTTATAACTCGTGTTTTTCCTCTGGGAAATTATACTGCATTTTTAAGATGTATTATACAAGTGAAAAATCACCCAGCCAAGGAACAAACAAGAGAAAGCAAAAAAGCTAACAGTGATAATCAATGGACATGTTCTGGATGTGGTTTTTCAACACTTTGCTGTTTCTGACCAGAATATAATAAAAATTACTCTGTGTAGTGGCTAAGAAGATCAAGTGTAGCTTGGTAAAGGGTGAAAGTATAGCTGGCACCAGAGACCATGAGTACACATATCTACATCCTCACTCTTACAATTTTACCTCACTTCTGGTATTAAGATTAGGAAGAGCTACAACCAATGACCAGTGACAAATGATACTGCATACTTCAAGTCAAAGAGTAATGTAATGTTTATTTTTCCACAGATTGAGGTAAAATGAACAAATAAAACATCTGTTTGTAAGGTAAAAAATGTCCATCTAGAAAGTTTCATCGGCACTGTCAGAAGTTTCCTTTTGTAAGATTACTGCCTTTTTTTTAACCTTCTCATCCTTTCCATTTTCTGTTCTCTGATGATCACTTTATGCCTCAATACATTCTTTCTTGTCTTTTTGTGTTCTTATTTTTTCAGCGTGTCTCCTTGTGTCTGTTTAGTTTGACTTCGCTGCTTTTCTGTCTTGGAAATCACTGATTTCTACTGCTACCATAAAAAAGCTGTTTGTGCTAATACACAAAGAAGGTTATAAGTATTTCATAGTTCTTTTGACTCACAGCTCGGCTGTGTTTACACAGGCTTGTTTTAGTTATGCCAGTTGCAGAAGCATGGAAGAAATGTTTGTGCAGGACAACGCATAGATCCAGGCAGCCTGAACCATGTGGAGGGAAGGCGGGATGCCATCACTATCTTTCCCTCTTGTGCATCTCTTCAGAAGACTTCTTACATTGCAGGTGCTCAAGAGCTAGCTGGAAGATCAGATTTCAGCTGTTGAACTCCTGGGAGCACTACAAATCCCAAAGAGAAATTCTAGGGTCCTAACACTCTCACTGCTGGCCAAGATATTGAGAACTCAACAGGCTTTTCCTTTTGTGCAGCCAGGGCAGTTACTGACTGCTTGCTGTGTTTGAAGAGCTCTTCTGGTGACATTACACCCCACAAAGGCAGGTGTCAACACTGAAGGGTTAGTGATTGCCAGTTCACATACTCAGCACAAAAACCTTGGTATCCCATGTTATCCTATGATTAACTACTTTGTGTGGAAATAATATATTTGTATGGAGAGTCCACCTTTTCTTGTACGAGTGGAACTGTTGTTTATTCAATTGAGTAAGTAGCATTTGTATGCAGCCTTAATCATGAACATTTTGGAGATTGGCATCCGGCACTAAGTACAATCCTGTCAAATAACTGGCAGTGGATTAACTGTGACACCTAGAAACATGCCAAATTCTGACAGAATAAGAACTTGCTGTGTACCTAATGTCAATCATTCACTGAGTGCCACTCAAAATGCTTATCCTGTTAGTGATGACATCAATCTGCATTGGCATTCAAAATGCTGCTGCCCTTTGAATATAGAATTGAAAGCAACAGACAAAACCCCAAAGTGCATGGATTTGAACAACCACCTATCCTTCCTTAAGAACTGGGGCTACCTCCCATATGGAGATGCTGCTTTACTAATGGGGCAGTTAATTAGCCCAGATGTTTGCAAAAAAAGATAAGGTACCTATTTTATACCAATTGCTCTACAGGCAGGCTCACTTGCAAGCAGACAAAAGTGATTTCCATCATGAACTAAAATTTCCAGAGACACTTAGGTCTAATTCTAGTTACATCCCAAGTTGTAGAAGTCTACCCACATTAATAGCAACAATTAATATACAGCAAGTGTCACACATAGTTTTATGTGTCAGCCTGGTTAATAAAGCACTCACTTCTTAAGTGAGAGAAGAGAGATCTAAGTTCAACCTGAGGGGTTTCAGAATTATAACCACCAGATGTTTAGGCTTACATGTATTTGATCTTCTCTTATCTTCATAAATCCTGCCTTTCTGCCTGCACAGTGAGCTAACACAAGAGGAGCATTCCATTTTCTCTTTTCCTTTTCAGTCTGTCTTGTTCTGTAATCCACCAGAGTGAGCATGACCTTGTGAAGTAGGAGATGAAACTGAAAAGGAAATTGAGCACATCTCCTATTTCCTGGGCAAGTGTTCTAACTATTCAAAAGAGGAGTAGTTCTGCAGCAGTAGTGATGGATAAAAAAGTGAACAGTGTTTTGTTAAGTACTTTACTTTGGGAAAGGAGTCCAGATCATCCTTGGCTAAAGATCACTATTAAGTCTGAGGCAAGTACATAAGCTTAAAAAAAAGGCTAATTATTAGGATAGCTGTCTTTCGCTTCATCTTGCAAAGTTACTCACAATTGAAAAAATAAAAATACACTTTTCCACTATGTATGTCCTATTAGCCATGGATAATCCCTTGTTCAGCATGTAGAAGTCACGAGTAACTCTTTGGAGACATGTTTTTCTCAACAGAAGACTTGGTGTTTGATCCCCTGAAAAATGCATCTCAGACACTGCAACTGTTTTTTTGTCTTTGAGATACAGAAATTGGGCATCTGTTTCAGAGAGATTATTTGTAGAATCAGATTATCAAATACTCTTATGAAACAGGCTATCACAAATTACATACTTGTACTACTGTTTTGCTCCAGCCATTAGGTGGGTTTCAAGTAGTGTGTTCAGACAAAGCACACACCAGAACTTCTGTTAAATTAGAAAGCTCAAATAGGAACAGAATTCTTGTTCCTCCATCATGTCAGGAGGTCCTAATTCTAAGGCATTTGCAGGCTCATTTAAGACATCTCAGAAAAACCCCTAGTAATGGTTTAATCTGCACTAGCAAAATGATATGAGCCTTCACTGTCACAGGGCAGACGTTCTCAAAAGGAAAGTAGATCTTAGACCACTGAATACTGTCCCTTCTCATTATCAGACACAACTGCACAAAATTCCTTTCATAAATTTAGTAGCCTCCATTCTAATACATTATTTATCCTACTTGACCTTTTAGAAGACTATTCCAGAAAAAAACTAAATCTGAGGAAACTCTAACAAGCCTGAAGCCAGTTTTTCACAAATGAAGGACTGAGGTGTCATGTCGGTATTCCATCATGCTGTGCAAAAATTGTAGTTTGCTTAGAGTTGTCTGAGGTATGGGAACAAAGTCAACACTGTAAGTTCAAGCACCTATCAACTTGATAGTTCCAGAAACTGAGCCTATTTTTATTTTTTATTTTTTATTTTTAATTTGTCCTTGATAATATACATAGACAATCAGTTCTTTACAAATCTTGTATTAAACACCCAAATCTCATAAGGAGCTTGAGCTTCTGATCTAAGTCTGATAATTCCACTGAAAAAAAAAAGCCCAGAAAATGTTAGGTATTGAACTGCCAAAGTACTTTTAAGGAGCTGAGCATAGTGTGTGCAGTACAGCATCAATGGCTCAAAAAGGCGTTTTTCTGCTGCTGTCATGTGGAGGTCACTGTTTGCACTCTAGTAAATAGCTGCGATAAAACCTGAAGTATTACTGACTTGCTTAAAATTCAGCCAACGTGGAACAAGTGCAACTGTCAGCAATAGGAGGCCTTGAATAGCTGTAAAGGTTAAATATCAATTTGTTTTAAAAAAGAAGTCAAACTTGCTTCTCTATCATAAACTGCAAATCTGATGGCATTCAACCCATTAACACTCCTGTCAGACATTTGAATTTAAAGGGTTTGACACCCCCAAAAAGCACAGCACACTTTTATTAAATATAAATTACTTTGTAAAATGTTTTTGAATATTCTTTTACTCTGAAAGGTATATACAAAATTTTTTAAGGGTGTTAAATTTATTAAGCTTGTGTCTAATTTTTGTTTTCAATGGAAGCGATGAGTGTAAATTGGACTTGAAAATAACAAATGCATTTTAAAAAAATTTGTGGAAATACAGAATATTTAAATTTTAAAGCTTACAGTTTAAAATTGGATTCCACTAAATTGCAATAATTAATATCACATCATCAGTGACAATAACAATAATAGCAGATATACCAAGATTTTCTCTACCACTACAAAACTGGAAAGATTTGAGATCTGAAATCAAGCAGAAGATTATTTTTCAGTATTCTAATAAGTGATTGCAACACATTGGCTTTCTTAAACAATTATATATATATGTATGTATATGTGTATATATATATATGAGCACACGATTCAGTTTTACACATTGATTATACGAGATATTTCTGATATCTCTTGTGTAGAAAACAGCATCTCCTCAGTTGTTCAGCATTTGGGGGTTTTTGTTGTTGTTTCTAACATTTTTGGTATTGTGAAAGCATTTTACCAAATCGTGCTGGTATCTGCATTCATTGATTTTCTGCCTTTGAAATCTGGACAGAAGCTGAATGCTTTCTTTGGTGGATACTTCCAATTTGTAAGGTATTTCAAATTGTCTTTTTTTGTGGTAGAAACTGAGTAATTAAGATTTCTTTTCCAGTTGCTGTAAAAAATTGATAAGATTGTTTATCTCTGATATAATTCCTGACTTGCTTGGATTATCTTGATCCTTTTTCGTTTTAAATTAATCTACCCACTTTACTTAACAGTATTAACCTATAGCACAGACTGCTAGCAGCAGAAGTCTTTGTTGCACAGCTTCTTTGAACTCCTCAGATATGTCAGCATGTAAGTCTATATCTTAGATTAAAACTATAGTGTATGTAATGCATGTAAATCCCTTGGCTGTAAGCATATAGATTAGAGTTTTCTTAGGAACAATACTATTATTAATGAACAGGTGAGGAATTAATATTTGAGCTCTTCCTGTCTGGACTTTTAGGCGAATTTACGTACTAAAAGCCTCTGCTGTGGGGGCTGTTTTCCATCTGTGCATCCACCAGTGCAGGTGCTCCCACATCCCTACACAAGTTCGTCCACCCAGCTCCTGTCGGTTCCTGCCCTCTTGGACATGCCCTGGTTTATCCTCGTGTGTGTTCTGGCACCAGCTCTTCGCTCTGCTCTCCTCTAGGTGGCAACAGAGGAGGGAGAAATACAAAGTCCTACCCGGTCTTGAAAGAAGCAAAAGAATGAGGATCAAGAAAAAGAGAGAAAGATAAAGAAAATGGGAGGCGAAGGGGAAGAGATTCAAACAGTTCTTCTTTCCTTGTTCTCCTGTCTTTGAGAAATAGTAATATTCTCGACCAGATGATATTAACCAGCTCTTTATATTAGCTTTGGTTATCTGATCCTTCTTTACAAGAAGGGATGGTGGAATAAATTTTCAATCAGATCAACGTTTTTCTCAGCAGTGGGATGAACCTCCTTATTTCATTTGTACCGACTTCAGGCCTGACTAACCTTGCCAGCTGGAGAAGTAGCAGCCAGTGAGAGATGAGGTGTTAGGAAATACTGTGGAAAGGAGGTGTAATACCTACATTAGTTTAATGGAGACACATTTTCTGACACATTTTAAAGATAGTCTTGATAAAATGCCTATTTTTAAAAGAAACAGTGTTGCACATGAACTCTGGAATCTTGCAAGAAAGTACCATTACTTAGTGTTAAATTTTACTTAACTGTTTTGGGGGAAGGGGGTTTACCCTTTTCGTACTGATTCAACACCTCCATGACTCAACACATACTAAACCTATTCCTGTAGATTTTGCTGTATAATATGAACAGACAATTTTACACATAAGCAGTAGCAATTAACAATAATTGCAGTTCACAGTCACACTGAATTGTTAAGCTATTGTTAAGGCTCTATCAGTACTTCCAAAATACCATAAAATGTTATTTTCTTTTAAAAGATGGTTGGATTTCTGGTAAGAACTAAAGCCAAAATAATTCTGCAAAGGCCTAGAATTAGATAGTTCTAAGTCCTAACATTTAAGAAGGTAAAACTTCAGAAAATATTATGAATTCATGTAAATAACTGAAAATATACTTACAGTATCTTTTTTTTTTTTAATTAATGTCCGTTGGTGTTTTTCTGATAGTGTTGTGAAGAATTGTGCACTACTAGATCAAAAACCAGACACAGAAACAAGACAAGAAGGATAAGAAGGATAAGACTGGAGCTTACATAACATTCCTACAGCACCCAGACACAAACATGACAAGGAAACATCACAACAGCTAGTTCTGTAAACAGCTGTATAGCCAAGAATGATTAAAAAGCAGTCTAAGGAATGTGTGTGTTTAAAGTTCATTAGTAAAGACAGGCAGAGAAGACTGCCATCAGTCATTGTAGGATGACACAAGCTATAGAAAGCAAGTTGCAACAGTACATTAAGGATAAAGCTAAATCAGGTTTTTCTATAGATTTGAGAAGGCATTAATTCACAGGTGTGATATATGTCTTTTTGGCGACACTTAAAGTGTATCCAGAAGGATATCTAAACTAGACAGAGAGTTAATATAGCAATCTTTTTGTAAACCAGCTGCAGAAAATGGGATAACTTGGAACACATGCCTACTGATGTCTCCCAGATCTGTAGAGTTAGAGAATGGTCACCCAACCAAGACTGTTTGCCTAGGGGTCATGGTTGATGAAAACAGTCTCAGACAGATAGTTCCTGCACACCCTCATTCCTGTAGGTGTGTCGGCAATGTCAACTAAACATACCTGTAAATTTTTCTGATTTTGTGATGATATTGTAGGTTGAGTTTGAATATATAGAATTCATACTTGGGAATTATGTGATTTTGGACTAAATAATAAACTGAACATAAACAATGGTGATATAGAAAAGTGCTTTGTAGATTTCTTCTTTATCAAGATTCCTTTCCTTTTTGGACCACATTCTTCACTTCTACAGAATTTAGCTGTTAGGATTCTCTGTTCCCTTTCAGACATGTTTCGTGCCCACTTCTTTAAAAAGTCTCAGTTCACTGCTCTGAGATTCCATTGTTTAGAGAGATTTCCAGATGATATCTACTCTGCATAACCTTCCCAGTTAGGTCCAGCACAGGTGCAAGAGATGTGAGCCTAGAACCAGGCAGTGAAGGTACAACATCTCACCTCCCAATTTCATTAAGACTGTCTGTAAAAGATTTGTTTATCCTTCGGGGTAGGATCTGACTGTACCAGAGCAGCTGGACAATATAAAAGATTGGAATAGAAAGTCAGTTACTGTCTGTCTTTCTAACACTAAATGCTATTGTTTTCAAGCTTTATTCGCTTAACTCTACAGCTTTATATGCCCAAGCACTACAGAAGGGTTATACTGTGCCTTTATGAGTGTATGAGATAATTCTTGCCTTTGATGATCCCAAAAGGTAAATCAATAAAAGAACATATCCCAGTGGCTGAAGCAGAACCTTGTTAAATTAGTAAAGAAATGAGCCCCAGTTTCTCCAGAAGGACATCATTGTGATTACACAGAAGTGTCAAAGCAAAAAAATCATGTCTTTCAGAGATAATGTTTTCAGCCTAGTAAAGAAACAAAGTTATACACAATCCTTACAAACATATGTATCTTGGGAACATGTACTTTCCAAAACTCTAAGCTTAAGCAGTGTGTCCTTGGGCAGTCATTCTGAATGTTATGAAATCTCTACAGAATTTATTTGTATACTTATCTATGACAGGCATCCTAATAGACTTGTATGTGCACATTTATACCTTTAACTGTAAGCTAAACAGGATGTAGCACTGGTCTGGATTGTTCACACTGTTTAATTCCTAGCTGGGTCTCTGTTATTAATTTGACCTTGACCTACTGCTTGTATCCTAAAAATCCCACAGGAAAAGTTTGAACTTAGTGCAGATTAGAGATCAACCCTACTAGGTAGATTGAGAGTGTTATTTAGGCATTTCTCAGTGAGGTAAGAGAATTTGACTGCAGGACCATGAGTCACACTGTGCCAGATGGTTTTATCTGGCATACGAATGGAGAATCGTATTCAATCTGTGCACCATTATAACTGAAACTTTTGTCTATTTATTTAAATTGAGATATGCACTGATCTTGTACTTTTAATTTAGACAAGCAGTCCTTTGCAAGTATTATAGCATTGATTACACAAGCAGATTCAGTTTCTCCTTCAGTTGAGCTTTAAAGTCATTCTTTAAAGCAGAGTAATTATGTGGCCTCTTTTGAGAGCTAGCAAATATCTATTAATTCAGCAGTATGTGTATATTGATCTTCTGATCTTAACCTATTCTGTTTATTGTCCTTTAACGGAATTCTTCCATGAACATTAGTGCTCCTGAGAAAGTAGGAGAGAGATTTATGTTACCTAAGGAATTTACATGTATATATTTAAAGATTAGGAGTCCACATAAAGATATTACATCATTCCCATAAAAATTCTACTACAATGTGTCTGTGGATTTTATAACAAAGCACAGGATAATATAGATATGCTCACCTAAGCATTTTTTTCTCTTTAAGTGAGACTAACTACAGATACACTGCATTATCCATATAAATAATTAATGCAACATAAAGTTAGAAAATATTATTGAAATATTTAGATTTATGAACATATTTAGGTGGAAGTTACCCTGCTTTAGAGTAGAAGCAGTTTTTTTGTATTTTCTGCAGCATATACTAAAACAATCTCTGTAATTTAGAAAAGTAGATAAGAATTATTTTGTGCTTTAGGAAGTATTTCATGACAGGTGATTGGCAGGTCTAGTTCTGCCCAAAGTCTGTGAGCAAGCTGAAGTATTCATTGTAACAGATCTGTGGACCGTATCACTTGAAGGACAGGCAGAGGGATATTTTTCACATTTTGCTATTTTAAGGCATATCTTTGGAGGCAAAATGCAGAACTTTTGTGGAAGTGCAAAAAAGATGTGCATGCAAAGCTTCTTTATGAAGAGCAAACAAACAAGCAAAAAATAACTAGCATCTTGCTCATTATGTTCTCATTATTTCTCGTTCAGGCTGGTACCACCATCATTTCTAACATCAGAAATAGATTTGGAGCATGGTTTTGTTTTCCAAACAAATTGGTGAATACCTATCAGTTTTTAACAATAATATCAACTGTTTTGTCTTTAACTCTTTATATCTTCCTTAGAAACATATTCAGGCTATGGAAATTTAAACTTCACCAAGGTCCAAGCTAGGAGGCAAAAGTGCTGGGCTGCAAAGGTAAAATATGGTTGAGAGTATAAGGATTGAGGAAGAAAACAATACTGAAGATGGAAAGGAAACTCCTTTTAATTTTTTCTTCTATACTCTCTGCCTAATACTTAATACAACTAGCACTGGCTTTAGTGGCAGGTAGCTCCAGAAAGTACCTTCAAAATTATACTGATTTATTTCATAATGCATATGTCTAAAATAAAGGTCCAATGAATAACCGTATAAAAATATTTTAATTGATAATTAAGATAAATAAATAGATCAGATAGTATGTTAAACCTGGGATTTCTATACTGTTGACTGTTTCAGTGAGATGAGTTAAACCCTAACCACTTTTGTGCTGGGGCTTCTTGTACGATATTGCCTATCAGTGTTATGTCTGTATGCACTCATGCAGCTAGAATAGATTTTTAATGCTCTGCAATGTTTACAGTTCACTGCAGTTTCTACTGAAAATTAAAATTATGAAGAGTTTTATTTTTTGTCTTTTCCCCATCACTTGATATTTTCATATTCTGTTAATATTCTTTATATAACACAATAGAGGTTTCTCATTAAGGAAATATCTCTTTTATTTTTCACAGTGCTGACTAAAATGCTTGATTATTATACCTAGACAGAAAATAACTCATAAGACTTTAATGTATTACCATGAAGGGAATAGTGCTCCTACTCTTTGCAATTCAATTTCAATTTTAGAACTATTAGAGAAGATAGCAAAGCATTGTCTTTTTTTCTATTATCTTCATGACTCTCTTTGACTCCGATTCATGCTTCCTTTAAAACTTTTCCTGTTTTTAAACCTCAGAAGCCAAAGAAACCACTTTGTTTCTTTGTTGCTGTGTGAATGTAGGAAAAATAAAAAGTAGCTTTGGCATACATACATTTATTTGTTCGAGAAAATAAAGTACAGACTTTCCAGAACAGGAACAAAACCAGCGAAGAACTGGTGTGGATTTTAATTTCTGCAACAAGATAATAATATAAAATCATTTTAGTGTTACATATTTAAAATAATGTACATAATATATGTATAAGTATAGAATATATAATGTAATACAGTATATGCTATACAATAAATAATGTAATATGTTTTATGTAATGGATATGAATATTATTTTTGTATATTTTCAGAAGTGGTATCAAAGAATCATGGAAGCTCAGAGTGACTGAGTTGGGAAGGGGCCTCAGGAGGTCATCTGGTCAAATGTACCTGCACAAGTAAGGCCACCTACAGCAAGCTTTCCAGGACAGTGTCCAATCAGTTTTTGAACGTTGCTGGAAACACTCTTCCTACTGTAGCCCAGGTACCATTTGTCTTCTTTGTCTCAAGGGTACTTTGCTAGCTCACATTCAACTTGGTGTACAGCAGAACCCGCTGGTCCTTCTCTGCAAAGATGTTTTGCCACTTTGTGCTGGTTCATGGCATGTTCCTTCCCAAACGCAGAACTTTGCACTCTTCCTTGTTGAACTTTCTTGATGAGAAACCTATCGTCCCACTTCTCCAGCTTGTTCTGGTCTCCTGGATGGCAGCACGACCCTGTGGAATCAGCCAGTCTCAGTTTTGCATTCCCAATACACTCATTAAGGGCGTTCTGCTCCATCATTCAGATGATGATGTCAGAATCCCATTTCAAGCCAATAGCAATATTATGGATAGGGCTCAATTGTTCGGTTGGAGTGAAATGTATAAAACATTGCACAAAATGTTGGAGGCCATGGAACCTGCTAACAGCTGAGTAGCTCTGGTGTTGACAGCAGGGACCCTTGTACTCATGGAACATTTCTTCTATATTTAGGAGATATTGTGTATATAAGTATTTTCTAGGTACATCTAACATTGCTGAAATATGGGCTGCAAGTGCACACTGTCAGCTCGTTGTCAACTTGTCATCCACCAATACTCCCAGGTTCTCAGCAGAACTGCCCTCGAGCAGCTCAGCCCCCAGCCTGTACTGGTACTTGGGATTATTCCTCCACAGGTGCAGGACCCGGCACTTGCCTTTGTATTAAAACTAATAAGTTTGGGTTTCTTTTCTAAAGAATTCATATAGTAGTTTCATATGATATTATTTGTATCTGTCTATGTCATGTATTTTATACCATAGATATCTATTAGTTTTATATAATTATATAATTATAATCTAGATTATATATATAATTTATATAATAATTGCAATATTTTTATGTAATAGATTTTTACAATCGCTTTTTTTGTGAAGTATATCTTACTATTTATAGTTTTGCAGAGTGAAAAAATGCATATTTGTATATTTTTAGTTACCCTCAGCAAAAATGGATTTTAAAAAAGGAGTACTTCCATTTGCAAAAATATCCTCTATTTACTGTAATTTTCCTAGCTCTGTCTCTGGCAGTTAAAAACATGTTCATTAGTAAAAATAGCTGCTTTTCGATTACCTTTATTCATGCTGAGTGATGCCTTTCTTCAAATGGTGCTATTGACTACATCTGGTCTATTTATAAAGTACTATTCAGCACAAGGGAGAAGAGAGGAGTCAGATGCCTGATGCTCTGTCCAGGACAGTGAGTTCAAAGATGTGACATGAAATCCTTATGTTATTGCATTCTATAGGAATTTTGTCTTTGACTTCAGTGAAGAATTTCATCCATTATATATACTTATTTCTCGGACCTCTTTGGAGTCAGACTTTTTTTTTCCAACCTCTTTGCAGTCTTTCATCAAAGTCAAATACTAACTTCATTTACAACACAGCGAAACTCTTCTGACGTTCAGGGAATATTTTCCCTGGCAAAATATCAGTCTCAGGCAGAAGTTCAGCAAAAGAGGTTAGCAGGTATTTAGTTAAAGCACCACTTTAGGCTAATTGCTGTGTAAGTATTGGTATTCTTAAATTTAAACATGTGCTAAGGTATACACCGAAATGGAGGTCCCTTGCTGAATTCAGTCTATGAACAGTAGAAATGAGTAAGAATCAGAATATTTGGAGGGTATGTGTTGACACAGGCAGGCAGCCAGAAAAACCAAAACACCATGACTGAAATGCTAAGAGTAAATTTATTTCATTACCTCACTAACTGGAGGATCCTGAAGCAGCACCCAGGCAGAGACACATGAGTGGGAATGCCAGCACAATCAGGATCATTCCATCCTGGGAGCTGGCAAGGCTGCTGTTCGCACCCATTTACCAAGGGTGTATATCACACACTACATTTATCACACATGTAGTTTACCACCATGCTCGGATCTCCCCTGTGCTTTTTATGATCCGCAAGACAGGGAGCTTAAGCATGTCCATGAGAGTGTCTCCATAATCACCTGCTATTTCTACACAGAGATTCTACTTACTTCTCAAAAGAAAGGATGAACAGCAGTAGGCATAATATGTGGAGGGTTCCCACTCTTATTCTCCAGGCCTTGGCATTCCCAGCTGCAGGGTCACTTGAGTGAATCTACCATCCACCTTGCCATTTTCAGCTTTTAACCCTTTCCTTCCAACAGAGGCAGTAAAATTTTGTTTGGTGGCACTATCAGAGCAAGTTTCATAGTCTGTGAGTTGGAAATGTTAAAGCATCCACTGAGCATGCTAGAAAAGGAAAGGCTGTGTTAGAAACGGGACTTGGACCATAGGCCAGTGTATATTCTAGGAAGCTGAAGTCAGACTTTCTCTGGGAGTAGACCTTGTTTTTTCTTTTTCCCTTCTTTGCTTTAAACTTCTGTCTCAGGGCTCTGTTCTGTAATCAAATTCCCACACCAATTCCCACATCTCCCACCTTCTCCTGGGAGACCAAAACAGAAGTCTCCTGGCATGCACCAACTGCAGGAAAGATGGAAGGCGTAGAACCAGTCAAAAGCAATGGGTCAATGACTGTTCTTGATGCTGTAGTCAGAGATGTGAGGAACAAGAAATGTTGTTTTATATCACCACCTCCTCTGCCACTGATGAAGAAGACTACTTTGTCTTGTTTACACCTTTGAACCAAAACCAAGGAAATTAGTTGTGCATTAAATACCACAGCTCTAGCTGAGATTACTTGCCCTGTCTTTATGGAAGAGTCTAGAGAAGTGCAATGGTCCAATGATGCCTTCATCTTTGTCCTTGACTACATTTTTTTTTCTCTTCAATTTCAGCCTCTGATTTTGGGGCAAAGATTTCTAAGATTGCATTTAATTAATCAGTAGGAAAAACTATTGCCAAAAAGTATTGCCAAAATATAAAAATCATCATATAAGAAAAGAAAAACCTACCAGCTATTCTAGGAATGCAGTAGGGAGTTTTCTAAGAGAAGGTTTCCTAATAAAACCAGAAAACTTTATACATATTTTATTCTGAAGGTATCTCAAGAAATGAACACAACAACTAAATACCAGTAATTTTTGTAGATTTTATATACATTTTTTACCTAAGCTGCTGCTGAAATACTCTGTGAAACTTCTTTGAATGTCAGCAATTCTCTCAATCTTTTCAATTTAATGAATAAAGTTAACATTTATAATTACTTATGTATGAATGCAATTAGAGGAGCTACATTAATAATATATGAGAGCCATTTTTTATGAATATATTCCAGAAGTGATAATTAGGGGAAGTACCAAAAACGCTGTAATAATTTTTACACTGCAATTATTTAGCCATTATAAAGCACACACACTCTTTAAAACTGGTCCATCTTATGAAAAATTTTAGTGTGCAATAGTGAAACTATTAAGGTTAGGGTAAGGGCAAGTATTATGTTTAAATTTAGGAACTGAAAAATCCATAGATGCTGATATAGTTGCTAGTTAAACATAGGATCTTTAAAAAATATCACCTGGGAATGACTTCCAGATGGCCAGGTCATCGGGTTCAACTGGCTGTTCAGAGATCCCTCTGGGCTTTGTTCAGCTGAGTTTCAAATACCTCTGAGAGAGGAGATTCCACAGTATTTCTGGGAAATCCTTTCCAAAGTTTGACTATACCCATCATGGATATTTTTTCCTCTATATCAGATCAGAATATCCCCTTTTGAAAATTGTCATGTGCTTAAGCAAGATGGACTGCTGCAGGTGCATTAGCACTGATAATCCCCCATGCTTAAACATTTACACAAAGCAGATGGTTTGATCCTTCAAAATGTAAGTTTTTGGAGCACAAAATCCTGGAAGTACTACCTTCTAACTTGAATTGATCATGTAAGATTGCAATAATTTCAATGTCTTCTTCTATATCTTGACATAAAAGCTGGCTGGAAAAAATAATACTATTTTGAAAGAACTGAAAACCTAGACAATGTCACAAGAAGGTGTTCAAAGTTTTTATGCTCCATGCCCAGAAGTGTTTTTCTTGTAACAAAAAATCTGTTTGCTGTTCTGGTCATTTGCACACAGGTACAATGTGGCTCCTCTAATTTGTTATGTATGTACAGTTTCATATGGTTCTTTTCCTCTTTTTAGCTTTTCTCTTCCTTCTCCAGAACTAAACATATTGAAATACTTAAAAGCGGAAAAGGTTCCTTCTTTTTTCCTTTTTTTTCCTTTTCCTTTTCCTTTTCCTTTTCCTTTTCCTTTTCCTTTTCCTTTTCCTTTTCCTTTTCCTTTTCCTTTTCCTTTTCCTTTTCCTTTCCCATGAGTATATAGTGTGCAGAGAGGACAGAGCCAAGATCTTGTCAGTGGTATCCAGGGACAGGATCAGAGGCAATGGGCACAAACTGAAACAGGAGATTCTGCTTGAACATCAGGAAACACTTTTTCCCTGTGAGCATGACCGAGCACTGGCTCAGGTTGCTCATGGAGGTTGTGAAGTTTCCATTCCTTGAGATATTCAGAAGCTGTTTGGACATGGTTACAGGCAGCCTGTTCCAGGTGAACATTCTTGGGCAGGCAGTTTTGATGATCATCCCTGACGCCTGTCAAGCTGAATCATTCTGTAATTCTGTGATTCCGTGAAGCTAGCTATACCTAATTTAATGAGCACACATTTAATTCCTGCAACCAGGCATTTAGTTCAAAATTTCCTAAGCATGAATTGTTTTATTCACACCTGTGTTATTTTCAAATGGAAAACCAATGCAAATGTCCCAACTCAGTTTGTTTTAGAGGTTTAATGCAAAAAAATGTTTTAAATGTAACATAAAATCAATAAGAAATAAAAAGGCAGAGGGAAAAGAAGGAAATAATGATTTTAGCAGAATATAAAATAGGATGCAATAGTTTCTAAGCTAAAATTTATACAAGGGCATTTAATGAAATCAAATGCATTACAGAGAGTGTAAGACAGAACTTATTAATAATTAAAGCAAGTATCTAATTCGCTTGATGAATCTTTGTAAATTAACTGTTTGCAGCTAATGTAACTCAAAGCTGCCACTATTAATTTTTACAACTTGGTTAGTATTGGGTATTTGGGGTTGTATTTTGCATTACGAGACTGTATCAGGGAAGGTTTATGTTGAATATTAGGAAAAGTTTCTCCAACCAGAGGGTGTTTGGGCACTTGAACAGACTCCCCAGGAAAGTGATCACAGCACCAAGCCTGCTGGAGTTAAAGAAGCACTTGAACAAATCTTTCAGGCACATGGTGTGATGCTTGAGGCTGTCCTGTGCAGGGCCGGAATTGGACTTAATGATCTCTGTGGGTCCTTTTCAACTCAGGATATTGTGTGATTCTATGATTACATAAAAATTTGAGCCTTTGGGTGAAGTGCATTAACAAAATACCCACCAGAGAGCCAGCATAAATCTTCCATTACCATCTTAATATTGTGTCCAGAATTGACTTTCCAACATCGCAACGTTTTATTGTTAAGCAGGAGTCATCAAAATAATCATTGTATTTACTGATAGGCTGTTAACTACATTTTCAGAGGCTGTCATCATGAAAAAAGCATATTAATAGAAGTCAGAAGTCAGATAGGTGTGCTCACATCTCTTTTATTCTGTATAAGATAATTAAATATGCTAGCAAAGAAGGTATCACCAAATGCAAACAATTACATGAAAATGAATATAAGAACTGGTTATCCTATATCCATTCATTTTGTGCTGAAAGGTCTTTGGTGGTTTAAAGATCTTAATTCTTATAAGTTAGACATTGTCAACCAAAAACAATAGCACTGTGTTATGAATTATATATTTTATCTTTCATAAGGCACAGTAGCCACAAGAACTAATTCTGCTTACTGCAAGACTATGGCACCCCACTCAGCTCAGCATATTTGTGCTATTTTCAGTGAATACACTGAAACTTTGGCCTGTGCTTTCTAAACATGAGCCAAAATATTTTCTGACACAAGTATAATAAAAATCATGGGGTTTTTTCCTATAGGCATGAATACAGTGCTTTTTATTTCCTTTAACATTCAGCCTAATACATTAGACATCAAAGCACCTTGCATGTGGAAAATCCCTTTTCACTGCTCAAATGAATGTTTAAGTAGAGACATGCCTCAATAAAATGGAAAAAGACAAAATCTTAGGGATAATTTTATTTAAAAAGTTGTTTATATGATTTTATTGAAATATGAAAGACATGAGTCCAAATTTCATCAGATTCAGAACTATTAATTCTTTATATCCTTTTTCTTTGGTGAGACTTTTACTGAAAATGGGTGGCTGTAAAAGGTTCTGCAATAATTTTCTCCTCATGTGGTTTTCTGTATGTCTGTGTTTGTGTGTGTGTATCTTTATCTTCTCTCTGATAGAAGATTGCATCACACTGTTGAAACCAGGAAGAATCCAAGGTCTATATGAGCCCAAACCAAGAAGAGATTGCCTCTTTAAAGCTCTGAATTAATCACACCACTTTCCTGAGGAAAACATAATTTAAATCTTCTAAATTGTTCGGTGTTGTCATACAATCACTAAGCAAAATTAAAACAATATTTAACATAATATCCGATGTACTATTACCAAAAATCTGGTTTGGAAAACCACAGACTCTGGGGATGTGCTTTCTTTGAGCAGGTACAGATGGTAACATGAAAGAAAAAATAATTTGAAACACCTTACATTTTATTATTATATTCTTTCAATAATCACTAATTTTTTTCAGATCCAAAGATGATTGGTACTGAAAAAGTGTAAAGCAATAACATCACAATCAATGGTGAACATACAGAAATGACAGGTTTATGAATATATGTGAGAGAATTTTTCTATACTAGATTACCCTGTGTTGAATCTAATAAAGTGTAGATTATGAAATTATTCTGATAGTTTCATAGGCTTCCTTCTCAAATAATTGAGATCTTTAAAAATTACTTTAACATAAGAGAGAAAAAACTCCTAGCACTTGTTTTGTTTGTTATTTTTCCTGTTATTCTGTTCAGTGCTGTACTGAGAGCCAGCTTTAAAATACCCCAGTGCATTTTGCTTCTTTCCAGTACAGCCTTTCCAGATTGTTTCTCAACATTATAAAATGATAAAATTACGTCCTATGAAGAAATTATTAGAAAGCGTAAAATAGCCAGGAAAGTACATCAGCTATTAAGGAAACTTTTTCTTTAATGAATGGCCTTTTGGAGGATAGACGGTAGGAATTATGAAAATTTTATAGTAGCGGTGGATTTATATTTTTCACTTCTATCTTCAATTCTCCATATCCTCATGCAAATGATGGTGGACTGAGGTTAATCTTATACAGTTTTTCTAGTCATCCTCTCCTTTTTCTCACTAGCTAAATACCTCCAAATAAAAACCCAAGCTGCAGTGCCATTATATAGATCCCAGGAGGCCAGGATGTATATTGTGCATTTTGATTAAACTTTTATATAAAACATAAGAGAGGCTTTCTGAGTTTTAAAGTGTAAATAGAGTACAGCTCATAAATTTTATGTTTGTTTTTTATTGAAGCATTAACCTGACAGTGCTAAGTATTTTTGTGAAAGGCTCTTTTTAGAATAAACTTGTTAGCTTTATATTAATTTCTTTCTGATCTAATAATATTTTAACTTTGCACATACAGGTGTTCTGAGCTTCCACCACTTCACCATCCTCTCCAACTTCTCTGCTTTTATATTTATTAGTAATCTAATAATTTTTTTTAAATTATGCAATATTTTAATACATTCTTTGTGTGTGTTTGTAAGTTTGCATGTACATACATCACCAGAAAGGTTCACAGAATCACAGAAATTGAGGCTGGAAGGGACCTTTAGCAGTATTCTGTTCCAGATCCCCCTGCTCTAGCAGTATCACCCAAGGACAATAGCAGAGTTCCCAAGGACAATATCCAGACAGCTTTTGACTAGCTGTTAAAGAATTGGTAGAGTTCTTTAGGTTTTACTGTTTGGATCCTTGTACTAAATTTCATGAAGAAGAAAAAACTCATTCAAAATCCTACAAAGATTAATATTTTTCAGTGTCAAAACTGTGAAAACCCTCTTAATTTTAGACTCGTGACACATAATAAATTAATAGTTCTGATCCAGTTCTGATGATTTTCAAAGAGTTTTCTTTATTTCTTTGCTAAAAAACTGTTTTCGTACTCATGCAGTCTTTTCATATTTGCAGTACACTCATGACCAGAAAAGAAAAACATATCTCTCATTTTTAGTATTTACTGCACCATGAGGAATTTTTTTTGTTGTGAGATCTTTTCTGTCTTTGTTTTTGTACCCTTGTGTTTTCTCTGATTTGTGCACAATACATAAAAAAAGGATTCCAGTTCAACATGAGAAATTAAATATACTGTTATATAGGAACACACATCTCTGTCTCTTCAGTGTCTTTTTAAAGGGTCTTATGGGGGTCCAGTTATTAAAAAAATTATGGATTTGGTTTCAGTTATTGACCTGCTGCCAAATCAAAGGCATTTTGTCTATTCTGTGACAAATCCAACACCCTCTGTATCATGTTCCTTTTATTGCACTTTGATGACTATACAAAAGTAAATTCCAAAGTGGGAGTTTGCAACTATCAAAACAGGAAGCTAATGACAATGCAGACAAAAGAATTCTCCTTTTAGTTGGTTTGTTTTCCTTGCAAGATGCTAAGGCTGACTTTGTCTCATTTTTTATTTCTCTGGTTGTTTGGTAGGGCGATTTACTTTTTTCATATATGACATGTTAGTGATAACAATAGCAATAACAACAACTCAGAAGATAATGCATACCTGGGACACAAGATAAGTGATATATATAATCTTACTAATCAAAAATAATAACAAAGAGGAGGGTGACCTCCTGTGACAGCTAACAAATTCTGGAGTTTTTGTGGATAAGGAAGAAGCAAATACTCACTCCTTGAGGACAAATAAAATGAATATTTTTCTGCTGTTTAATGATATTTTTTATAAGATTGAAATATAGGGAAGCTCACTACTGGTAGCAGGGCTGATAGGGATATAACTGAGGATCCTTAATAGTTAAAGGAAAGGCTGAGTTAGACAACTCATCCTCTACTGTTAGTGGAGGAAAAAAGATACCAAGGCAGGTCCACAAAACAATTTAAATCTCATCTACCAAGCTTAGAATGGCATCCTCTTGGTTCTTCAATGACTTATTTCTTTTTGTTTAAAGCCATATTAAATAAATTTCTTTGGTTTACTTGTTTGAGGTTCCTTATCAGTGTCAGCACTGTTAAGAATTCTTCTTCCTGTACTTGCCACAGTTTTGGGTCATATTGCACACTCCAATACATCATCTATAGAAAGAAATAGTGATATCAGCCTGTATTGTTTGTATTGTTTGGTCTAGGATTCCGCTAAGCCCCATATGGAATTTCTGTAAGAGTGTTTTATTTTCTGCTTTTGTTTCAAGATGCAAGTGGATGGATTAATATACCAAGGGATGTTAAATTGATATTTTGCACCCTACAGGTTATATTACAATGTCCTGTTACACTGCATGACTTACAAGAATGAAGCATTTGCAAGTGGTATTTGGAGATAAAAACCCTATGAAAATATTGAAGAAAAGGATTGCAGAATAAAGGGAGGCAAGTCTGATGGAATTTTTTCCAACTTATTATAAACACTAATCTCTGAAACAAATTTTTTCTCACAAACGTTACCTTCTTTTGATTGGAAGGAGAATAAATTTATTTATTTATTTAATTAAAGCAAATCAAATCAAACCAAACCAAGTGAAATAAAAATCAAAACCAACTACCAAAAAGCCCTAGGAGATATTAATATTTATTGTCAAAATCTGATGACTAGGAAATAAAAGCAAACCAGAGAGATACATTTTCTGACATTGCAAGACAAATCACAGAAGTTAGGTGTCTGCCTCCACTAACTGTGTAGAAAATATTAGGCAATGAAAATCTTCCATCACTTGGCATCCAGAGTGGCAGTTCTTCTCTTGAAGACAAGGGGAATAGCCCTGTGTATCCATACACATACACATATGCACACAAACACATGCATATGTACATATGTGTACATTCTTTTTTAAAACTAAACAATTATTTTTCCACAGAAAGTAGAAAATCAGTATTTTTTCCTTTGACCTTTACTGACTTTTGCTTCATCTGTGTAAAGGGGGATGGTTTCACCAAAGCCAGAAACACAGTGGATCGTAGGATAGATGCTTCTCTCGCCACCACTTGATATATTTACATTATTTTTGGAATTATGCTCTTTTATATGATCAGGGATGTTTGCAAGGTAAACAGCAAAGCGCAAAGGGATTTTAGGACCTTCAATAATAGGCAAGGCCAGCACATATGGGGTTTGAGCAGTTGTCAGAGCAGCAGCTGCAATGCAGGGAGCTGAATTCCACCTTAAATGGAATTTATTTGAAATAATTAAACAGTACACTTGGAAGACAGTAAGAGCTGTGACAGCTGAAAGAAAGCTAACAAAGAGAAAATTTTTGTTCTCTGGAAATATACTAGTCTGGCAAAACATTAACATTTCACAGGAATGTTTGTTTGCTTGTATATTTAAAGAGAATCCAGACATTCTATTTAGGAAACCTGACCTCATGTTGCTCATTTACCTACTTAGAAACTTGTAAAAAGAAGTTTTTTTACCAGTGACATCAGTCTGAAAACAACCTTTCTGTACTTTCAAGTCCATGCACACAGTCTGAAAGTCTGACTTCTGACTAAGCTGCTCAAAGACTTCATCTTCCTCTTTTCAGAATATGGGTTAAAAAGTCTGTTCTAGTTCTCTTGGATGAAATGCAGAGCATTCCCATTGCTGAGAGACCTTTTCCTTCTTCCAGGCCCTTCTTATTGTCCACTGTGAGACAGGAGTTCCCAAAAGCTTTCTGAAAGGAAACTAGTAAATTTCTTTCTTTTTTTTTTTTTCCCCAAAAGAGATTTACTGAACTTTTCTATCAATAGGCTATTTTATAATTTGTGTTACTTTTTGCTAGTGTAGAAGAGAAAGCCTGAACGTTTTTAATTCCTTGGGAAAGGGGGATTTTGTAGTTTGACCAGGATAATGCTTTTTTTCTATTTTTTCCCAGCTGTTGGTACGCAAATACCTAAGAATATAACCACTAGTTGGAGTTTTTGATGACCAAATGTGAAAATTAAAAATAACAGCACAGTAGTAGTTTGCCGCATAATTGCTGAAGATATACCATGTAATCCCCTCACTACCTATAGATGTATGGCTGTTACATTCTCTAAAAATGAAAATATCCAGACTCCAAGAAAAGTTCAGAACATATTTCTGTCCTTGCCTCTCTTCGGAGTAATTCTTTTAAGTGGCAAGTCTTCACTGAGCTTTGACACCTTTTATCAGGCCACTTTCTATTAACTGGAAATATCTTCTGACTTCTAATATGTACATAATTACTTTCTCTGGCAGTATTCCATTTAATGGGGTCCATTTCAGACTTAATAAAATATTTTCAAATCAGTTGAATTGTAATTTAACTTAATCATAAGAATGGGAATAATTCCCTGATATTCCAGCAATATTTATGATGAAACTAATTACGTGCATCCCACTACTAGTCATGCTCTCTTACACTAATAAACTGGAATGTATTTTGGGTTGCCTATATATTTATCAATAAAAAAAAAAAAGTATAAGAATAACTCTGAGGTCAGAAAAACCTTGAGTTTTAGCACTAATGTTTAGCATTAGTTTCTTGGTAGCTTTGACTAAAGCTTCTGTTCTGACCGAGAAGCATCCTAATTTCCTCAACCTTATTTAATACAGAGGAAGATTTCTTGTATTACAGGTTGTTTTGTGAATTCATTGATTTATGTGGTCAGTTCCTCAGTGCTCAGTGAATGCAATGGTGGAGTGCATTTCTGGAGTGCATCTTCTGCTTCAGTTTGTGTGATGTGAGGCATTGGTGCAAAAGGAAGTGTGGTAATAAACTAGAGAATTTGCCACCCCCTGATAAGAACTACTATTGAAACTAATGTAGACACATCTTTTGGATTAATTTTCGGTTCCACTAATTGTCATAGAAGCTGTCTGAATTTGAGAGTGTTGAATAAATTTGATGCCAAGCAGTGGCAACACAGAGATGAGAAAGGTACATAATTATTTCATTGATACATCTTTCTAAATAGATTCATAATAGATTTTATTTACATTCACATTTCAGTAAAATAAATATCTTTACACTTTCACTCACAACAATATATTGGCTTTCCCTTTTCAAGCATAGGACATAATTTGAGGTGCCCAGTGTAATAGAAGGTAGATATAGAAACAAGAACATGCTAGAAAGGAAGCAAATATTGAGTAGAAGGAATAGCCTGGGACTTTATGCCACTGAGAGAAAGGCCTGAGACCTCATGATATCTTTGCTTCTATGATAACAGAATTTGTGAAATTGTGCTAAAAGATCATTTGAATAACCATTTTCTGCTCTTGCTGTAAAACTCAACCAAAACTTAGGCAAGATTACAGCCTATGAAAATTTCAAATGACTCATGTTGAGATTTGGAGTATTAATTATTCAGAATCCATCTGTACTTGGGATGCTCCAGACCCAAGCGGCTTTATTATAGCCAGCACGCACACACCCTCCTCTTACAAAGAAACTGAGCACAAATTAAGCACGAGCCTGAACAAACTAGACTGATCTGTCTGCAGATTATTTTTACAGCAGCTAGGGGAGCTTGAGTGTCAGGAACAAGGACTGAGAATAGGAAAATTAGCTCTTCTAAATTGATGATTGGTCACCAGGAGAACAAGAGAGAAATTGCCTGTCCACTTTTGCAGGACAAAGAGCAAATGCAGAGAGACTGACAGAGGTGATGTGGGTTACCAGAAAGGGAAGCAGCAAACAGTACGAGGATTGAGTGCAAGGTAATTAGTATGGGCCTAATATATAGAAGTTTTACAGCAGTTCTCTTCCTCATTCTGTATAGATGTTATAGAAGACCTACAAATTTTGCCTTTTTAAATCTCCCTCACCATGACAAGAGCTACAAGGAGGGAAAAGAGCCCAAAACCAAAACATCAAGCATGTAAGAAAAATTGTACTTAAAAATTGGTATATGAAGGTGTGGATTGCATTTGTATTTGTACATATGGAACCAGTTCAGATTTTATGGTAATCTCAGATTTTGTTCTTCTGGGGTTGAGCCTTATAATATTTTATTTTTCATAAAGAACTCTCTGTATATATATTTTTTTTTTCATATCTTACTTCCTGTTCCATTGTCCCTGTGTAAGCACTTTTTTTCTTTGAATTTTTCCCTATCGTGTATGTTTTACTTGTCTCTTTTCTTCCAAATCCCTTCCCTTTATTCTGTTGAGTCTTAGTATTCTCTTCTCTCCATTCTGCTGAACTGTTGAATCTGTCAGGAGATAAAACAGATAAGAGGAAAGCAGCCATCCAGCCAGGCAAGAATCCAGGCAGCAAGGACTGGATCAGAGGCTGCTTCTCAGCACAAAGGCTTTCATGCCAGTGCTTTTAAGGGCATTCACAGTCCCTTGAACAGCTCTCACCAGTCTCTGCCAGATCTTTGTCTCCTTTCCACCACACCCAACATATGAAGCTTTTCAAACTTCTATTGGGTTTTCATGGCAAGGTTTTGGTGGTGGGGGGCTGCAGTGGTGGTTTATGTAAGAAGCTGCTAGAAGCTTCCTCTAAGTCCAGTGGAGTCAATGCCAACTGGCTTCAGGAAGAAACCACCACTGGCCAAGGCCGAGCCCAGCAGTGACAATGGTGGTATCTTTGGGATAACATAGTTAAGAAAGGGAAAAAGTCATTGTGCAGAAGCAAATTGTAACTCGACAAGGGAGTGAGAACCTGTGAGAAGAACTGCTCTGCAGACATACCCAGGTGAGTGGATAAGGAGTGGGAGGAGGTGCTCCAAGCACCAGGGCAGAGATTGCCCTGAGGCCTATGGTGCAGACTGTGGTAAGGCACCACCAGCTTCACCCTGCAGCCCATGGAGATCCCCAGAGGTCCAGCTGCAGAGATCCACCTGCAGCCCATAGAGGATCCAACATTGCAGCAGGTGGATGCATCCAAAGGAGGCTGTGACACCATAGAAAGTCCATGGCTTGGCTCCTGGTAGGAACTATGCACCCATGGAGAGATGAGCCCACACTGGCACAAGTTTGCTGGTAGGACTTGTGACCTGTCTTAGGTTACAATGTAAGATGTAACCACAAGTATGTACTCTGTCACCACCTGTTAAAACCAGGTGGGGCAGTGCTCTTTATCTCTTCCGTGACACATCCCTGGTAATTTCCCGGGGGAGATATCTTCTGTTAATGGGCCAGATGTTAAAAAAAGGTTGGGCAGTGTTCTTTGTCTCTTCCATGACACATCTCTGATAACTCCCTCCAGACGGATATCTTCTGTTAATGGGCCATCCAGCTGCACCACATGAGTCATAAAATTACATCATCCAATTGTGAGATGCTCCGCCTAGGGGGAGGAACCAAGCATTCCTGCCAGGATATAATCTGAGGTTTGGAGCACCACAGTCAACCCTTACCTACTGGGTTCCCAGAGGACAAGAGTTACATAACCACCACTGGACCTTCAGAGGAAGACCAGACCTTTCTACAGGATCACCACTTTAACAGAACCACATCTATCACTTCAGGAGGACTGCAGCCACCATTTAATTTATCACTTCAGGAGGACTGCAGCCCAACAGGGTGTCAGGTCGTATTCTGACTCCATCAGTGTTTCTGTACTACTACAATTATTTTTAATTTTCCTATTAAATAGTAGCTCTGATTTCAAGTCTCTCACTGGTTTGTTTTCAAACTGGTACATGACCCCATGGGGGACCCATCCTGGAGCAGGCTGTTCCTGAAGGACTGCACCACATATGGAAAGGACCAACACGGGAGAAATCTGTGAAGAACTGCAGCGATTATGAAGGACTCACACAGGACAAGTTAATGGACAGTTTCCCGCAGAAGAGTCTCCCTGTGCTGGAGCAGAGGAACAGTATGAGTAGTCTTCCCCTTGAGGAACAGAAATGGCAGAGATGATGTGATGGTGTTACAGCAATCCTCATTTCCTCACTCCCCTGCCCTGCTGGTGGTGATGTAGATAATTTGGGAATAAAGTTAAGCCCGAGAAGAAGGGAGGGGTGGGGGCAGGTGTTTTTAAGATTTGGGCTTATTTCTTAGTATTCTACTCTGATTTGATTGGTAATAAATTCAATTAATTTTCCCCAAGTTTTGCCCATGACAGTAATTGGTGAGCGATCTTTTCCTGTCCTTATCTTGGCCCATGAGCCTTTCATTATATTTTCTCTCCACTGTTCATTTGAAAATAGAGAGGGATAAAAGAGTTTTGGTGGGCACCTGGCATCCAGACAGGTTCAATCCATCACATCACTTTAACATTTCAAGATTACGGAATGATTTAGACAGCAGTTACTGTCAGAGCCATCTTATCACTTTTTCATGTGAAGGAAATCCATATTCCACTCTTGTCTCTTTGAAATAATTTCTGTGCTCTGGTTAAAAATTATTCCTGATAAACTCTTACATTGAGGGTCAGTTCTTGCCCATAGGAAGATGTCAGTTTATCCAATATGCAGGTTGTACTTGCAATCTCATCCCACTTCATGTTCAAGCTTTTATCCCACATTCACAGTTCCTTTCCAGGTGTCAAACTCATTCTCTTTGATTAGCTTTTGCTGTCTTTGACATCTGAGACTGCATGACAGGATTTATGCCGTACTGCAACAAGTACAGGTCCTGAATAAGCTGTAAGATTTGATTTAAAAGAAAGTGTAATTTTCAGGTAACTATGTAGTAAACACGTACTTTATATGGCAGTGAAATAACTATTGACACGATCAGAAAATTGCCTTTATTTTCACTATCCCCTTTCTTACACTTTAGTCACAAAAGAACAGGCGGCAATGTGCATTTGCAGCCCAGAAAGCCAAATGTATCTGGGGCTGCATCGAAAGAAACGTGGTCAGTAGGGTGAGCGAGGTGATTCTCCACCTCTACTCTCATGAGACCCCACCTGGAGTGCTGCATCCAGATCTGAAGGCCCCATGATAAGAGGGATATGGACCTGTTGGGGCAACTCCAGAGAAGAATCAGGAAGATGATCAGAGGGCTGAAGCATCTCTCCCATGAAGACAGGCTGAGAGAGTTGAAACTGCTTAGCTTGCAGAAGAGAAGGCTCCAGGGATAAGTCGTTGTGACCTTCCAGTACCTGAAGGGAACCTACAAGAAAGATGAAGAGAGATTATTTACAGGAGTATATAGTTACAGGACAAAGGGAAATGTCTTCAAACTGAAAGAGAGTAAGTTTAGATTAGATAACAGGAAGAAATTCTTCACTGCAACGTTGGTGAGGAACTGGGATGGGTTCCCCAGAGACGTTGTGGATGCTCTGTCCCTGGAAGTGTTCAAGGCCGGACTGGATGGGGCTCTGAGAAACCTGGTCTATTGAAAGGTGTCCCTGGCCATGGCAGGGGAGTTGGAACTTGATGATTTTTAAGGTCCCTTCCAACCAGAGGCATTCTATGATTTTGTGAGTTTATGAAAGGGAACATCCCAGGTCTGAGCCCCTAGCAAGAAACAAGCCCCTCAGGATAGTAAGTCAGGTTGATAGATGATAAAGGGGGCCACTCAGAACCCACATGGGTACAGAGGGGACCCACATCTGCATTCACCACTTTCTCATGGTGCACATGTGTGTTGCAGGTTCTGCTGACTGATGCTTTCTCAGACCTGTTTTTCTCCTTCTGACCTGTCACAAGGGCTAAAAATATTCTGAAATTGCAGATCTGTAAATGGGGAAAATGAGAAGAAGATGGATAGATAATTACCTTCTGCCTTCTCAATTTCATTTAATAATCTGTTACACTCTGCCATACCTATTTTTACTTACTACAAGAAATCTTGGCTAAACAGTATGAGCGTTTGAAATTTCATACAACTATTTTTTGCTGGTGACAGTTATTTTGTTTTCTGTCTAGTTCCTCTGAAGTTATGGTATAAATTTTTTAATACTCTCAGAAGTATAACTAAATACTCGAAAGTATAACTAAAACTTTGTGATTGATTTCTGCTAAAAATGGAATATTTTGGAGGTAATTTGTTCACTTTAAAAAAATATTTTAGACAGTGTGTCCTTGTTGAACAAAGGTTTTGTTGGTGTAGAAATTCCTAAAGAAGACTGGAATCATGGTATGTCAGGATAAAGGCATGAAGTTTCCACGAACTCTAAGACCCTCTCTCGCTCTCCTCTTATTTCTCGCCTTTGACCAACTGTTTATGCTTATTCATGTGTTTGTTTGCTTTAGAAGTGGTTGTTAATCTGCATTCTGAAAGTCTACACTATCAGCTTTATTATTCTCTATGGTTCTTTCTCTTAGAATGCAGTAGTTTATTTGAGACATCATTTGGCAAATTATTACCATTTCAAAGTTTTCAGTTTATAGGTTAAAATCAAACTATGAATGGCATAGTGTGTCATATGTCACATCTCTTGGAGGATCTCTATTACCATCAGTGGCTTGATGCATTAGGCAATGGATGACTGACTTATTTTTGATTGCTTTTTTCCTGATGTAGCTGAAAACAGCTTTCTTTTTTTCCCTCCAATATAAAATAGATTCGTTATACTTCAACGAAGGCAAACAAACAAAAAAAAAAGTGAAAAACTCAAGGTCATGAACAACGAAAATAAAGATGAAAAACTCCAGCATTCAGAAGTCCTTTTGATCTGTCAAGTGTTACCCAGTATCCCCACGGTTTTAAGCGATTGTTTCACTCACTACATCATGATCTAGAGGATTCCTGGCTATGCCCATTGTCTTTTATTCGCTTGAAATAATTTTCCTTTATAAGTACCCCACTGGTCCCACAGTTATGTCTGTACATCTTTGGAACATTTCCATTATTAAATTATCTACAATCCATGATCTATTATTAAATAAGCACTGCTTTACTGAAGCCAAAGCAACCCTATAGGCACAGAAAGTTACTAGTATAGCAGTGTGCTTGTAAAAGGTGACAGATGGGAAAGACAGCTACAAGGACAGTGCTGGACCCTGCTAACCCACCAGAGATTGAATCCATCAATCAGAAAAAATGCAGTAAGAGTGTAAAGAGGAAAGAAGAGATCTCTCCCAGCCTATTTTATTAGACCTTTTTTCTCTTGTCTCTCATGCTTTTATTTCCATGCGAAGGGAGGATGGGGACACATTGTCTCTGTCCTTCTTGTGGTAACCTCTTGTTCATTTGTGATTTAAACTCTGTCTGAATTGATTGGTAATTCTAGAAGCAAGCAAATAATCTTTTCCTGCAATTTAAATCTATATTCATCAGTCCTAATCATTCAAGGTATCAGTGCAGGGTAACACCTACTCCTTGGGACAATCTTTTAAGTTTCAGTGGAATTTGGCAGCTCTGGTAGCACTGTTGCAGACCTGAAACCTTGGAGCGAGATTTTATTAAATCTAATAAATTAAAATAAAAATGCAGAAGTAATAATTGACATAAATATTAAAGACATCTAAATTGCATAAAAATTAATCAGAAAACATGATAAATAATACAATGTCATAACAAGAAACTTATTCAGTCCCCTTTGTTCTCTTGCTATCTCTGAGTAGGCGCATGGGAAAAGTGAAGAAGTCACTTTATTTAAAGCTGAAATTTGTTAAACAATTAATTATTCAACTAGAACAAGCTTTTTATTTACCTTCAAGGATTAAATAGAAAATTTACAGCTTAGTTGGTTTTAAAAAATGGGAATAAAGGATACAACTTATTTCTAAGAATTAAATAACACCCTCAGTTTCTGTTAATTTTTATAAACTTCTACAATGCTCAAAGGAATATTTAATATGTCAGCCCTACAATGAAAAGTCTTCAACTTAGGTTTTTGTTATTTATTTTCCCTTCCATTTCTTTAGATTTATCTTTCAAAAAATGAGCATTCAAGTATCTTTGGTGCATGTGATTTATACAAAATTCATCACATTGCATTATTTTTCGTTACTACTTTTGAAATGCCAAAATTATTTAAAATTATATTGTTCCAATGCCATGGAAGTTCCTTGTCCTCCTTTCGGGGTAAAAAAAATAGTATTTGGGATTAAAGAATCAATTGAAAATTTCAATCCTAATTTCTACACTGAAGGATAATATGCAGATTTATAGAAAGCACTAAAAAATGGGAAAGAAGCCTCATGATTATACCATCACAATTACCCATATTTCCATTATATCTATCATGTAAAAATATGGACTGCAGAAAAATTATTTAATTATTACCACAACAATTCAATGATACAGTTATATGTTTAATCATCCAGTACTCTTGCTCTCAGTCTCAAATCCTACCATACTCAATAGAGTTTATTGTTCCTAATTTATGGAGTCTGTCTCCACTTCATAGCCTTTGGGTCAGTTTGAGTCATATGTATACACAGAGAAATTAATATTTAAACAAGTTCTCTATATTGGAATTTAAAATACATAACAAAGAGCTGATCAAGTGTTCAGCAAAGAAGATAAAGCTGTAAGAGCAAGTTACATAGTTGGACTCTGAGCACTTGGAGCTGGGAATTAGAAGCCCGCCTCTGTTAATTCAGTGTGTTTGGAAGCTATGGAATGGGCTGACCAGACTTTGAGTACATACACTTTTTCAAATCTACTTCTAGGGCTACTTCTCAAATTATGAATAATATTATTCATTTGAGACTTTGATACCCAGACTCGCTTTTATATAATATAGGAATTAATGCTCAGAAGCCAATTAAAATCTTTGAATAGTTGCAACATTATTCTCAGCAGAGAAATGCACCCATGCACATTGAATTTATTAGGCATCATAGTGAACTTGCTTAGTGAGTCTCTGCTCTTATACACAGGGCCTGTCCTAACTCGCCTGGTTTCCTGGAGTCTCCACTGTTCAACCCAGTTCTAACAACAATAAAGTTAGGAAACATTATTCCTTTCCTTTGTTTTTAGAATAGTATCATAGAATTGCTTAGGTTGGAAAAGACTTTTAAGATTGAGTCCAGCCATTAACTTGAGCACCCTGTTCACCACTAAACCATGTCCCTAAGTACCATGTCTACATATTTTTTAATGGATTGGTGATTTCCACTTACCTGGTAACCTGGTGGTCAGACCCGTGTGAACCACAGAACATGGAAGAGGGACTGGAAACACAATATGAGAATGGACAGGAGCAGCTGGAGACCAGGGAGAGGAAAATAAACATCTGTTAGGTTAAAGGAGTTGCTGAGGACGTGAGAATGACATGGCACACTGTGAAAGGCATAGGAGATAAAAGGAATCTGAGATTGTTGAAATGACCACTGTAAAATACCTAACAGGTATTTGTGGGAGTAGAGTCATGGTGTAGGGAGAGGGAATACAATTCTATGTAGGCTGAACCGGGATTCACCAATGTGACTTTTGACAGTAGAGTTGATTTATTTCTTATTAAGGAGGTGGGGGAAGGTGGACAGGGCAGAGTCTCTGTCAGTGTTCTGGAAGGGAAACTTATTTTCCTAATTAATTTTCAAGATACTCAAACCATACCACGCTATGTCCTGTATTCACTATTAAGCACATCTTTGTGTTTCTTAAGAGGTAAAGAAATAGAATTGCCTCCAGTAAAGACAATTTCTATTTCACATGGTGTAAATTCCTTTGTTATTTCTAGTGATTCCTTGCACTTCTTTTTATCTCTTTTTCTTATGGAAGAGTTCATATGGACTGCTGGCTGTTCAGAAAGCAGTAATTCATGGTCTTGGGGCCTTAGCTCTCCTACTGTCTATTGAACGTAAGAACTCTCAGTTTATCTCCCTCAATCAAATATATTCAATAATACGTATATTCTGGGGTAGAGTATTGTAGGTATGAATCAAAAATCAATGTCTTATACTCTAATCAAGATTCTGCTATTATGAAATTAGATTGAAATGAAAAAAGATGTTCACTTTTATGTGAAATTTTGCTTTGGCAGATGGTCTGCACACCTTTGGCATGTTTCACAACTTCAGTTTGACAACATTTTGAGTGATACCTCACTATTGTGTCCTGCACAGTACAAACTGTTTGTTCTTTGGATTATATTGAAATGTTTAGGGGATCTAGAGGAATTTTCATTTACTATTTTATGCCCTATCCAACAGGCAAACTGCAGAAAGCTTTTTAGTTAGAAGTGGGCATGTTTGTAGGAGCTCGAGTCTCTGGCAAACAGCTCACTGCAGCTCGAGTTTAATCAGCTCATTCTTTGGCATTTACTTGCTGCTTTCTTGCCTGAAGGGCAAACACTATCTTAATGAAGCACACAAGGACAAATGACTTTTCCAGGCTGTGATTAATTTTCACAAGCTGACTTTAATCACTGGTTAATTAATAGAAGATTTGTTGATTTACAAAAAAAGCACAGTCATTATAAGCGGTATTATATCGATTTGTTTTTCATTAATTTAATGCAGTAACAAGCTTTTATTTAGAAATTAAATGTGTTTAAATTCCATTGTAGATAGAATGATAGTGTACTAGAAAAGAGTACAGCACCTAAATAACTCGGGTTTGCCTGCTTGACCAAATCTTTTTAGAAGAAACAGATACCAATACTACTCTAGCTCAACTCTGTCAGCCCCTTTCCCCTCACTTGAAAAAAGGGATTAAGACTTTTTACAATATTCACATCAATATTTTAATAATAAATGGTTAGTAGCAGTATATTACTTATACAACAGATATGGCAATGACACAGAGTTCAACATACAAATCAAACAATTTTCCCTACCATGGTAGGGAAATAGATAATGCCTTTGTTTTACTATGTCGGGACCTGGAAATTGTTTAAGACCAAATTTTATAAACTGCATTTAACATCAAAATTTAAACTATTGATTTCTTCATGATATTACGACAAAAATCACAATGTAGATTCTACAAAATACATACTGATTGGTTTAGATCTGCTTGATGAGGCATTCCATCATGATGTAACAGGTGAAACCACAGCCAGAATCTGTGACAGGAGTCTAAAGGCAAACAAAATTAGATTAAAAGCAAAATGCTAAATTTTAACAGTTATGGGGCGATTAGTCTAGGAGATTGGTTGAGCTGTCATCCATTTTCTTTAATGGAAAGATAACTGCCAGTCTGGAAGACTTAAAAATTTTGGAAATTCAGTATGAACACAATGCAGGGAATGTACTAGCAACATGGTCTGTAACAAACAGATCAGAATAAAGGACTTTCTGGTCTTTTCTGGACATGGTATCTATTAATTTTGAAGTCCATTGAAGCTGCCTGACAGATGACACCAAATATTTTTGGCAGACTTCAGTACTTAATAGAATCAAATGAACATTGCTTATGGTACTGATACAGATACATTTTATCATAGTTTATACTATATTACATTACTTAATAGACTTTCTCTCTATTCATCATTTTATGTTTATCCATTCTTTTTTGCACTGTAAAAAATCCAACTGACATTGATAGAAGTCATACATATAGCACTGTAAGTAGAATTTATTCTCAAAATAGTATTTTTCTTTTGCCCTTTGCAAACAAATATCTCCTTCCACTTAAAGAGAGTGGGAGAATTGCAAAATTATGTGATTTTTGCCTACACAGCTGTTCACAGTCTGGGGTTTTTTTGTTTGTTTTCATCATGCTGCAGAGAAATGTATAAGTCACTAATATTTCATGTACATAAAGTGCCATTCATTTTATGACACCTTAAAGTGTCACATTGTAGAAACTGAAGTATTCAAGAAAAACAATTATGTAGATTCAATCTTTGCATGCTGAACTCTGGGACAATTTTGACTTTAGCTTTTGACTCTTCAGTCAAAGGGGATAATGTTCACTTAGTGACATTATACCTGGGATTCTTCTCCACAATACCACTTTTCTACCAATGGCAGCAGCAGGAGGCTGAAAATGCAGTTTAATACATACTCTGCGACAGCAAATTTGAATGGCCTTTGTTAGAGGGAGCATTACACTTCCACTGGGCACTATGCACAATACTATTACATAATGAAGCATCAATTAAAATGCTATTAAAATAAGATGTTATCCCGTTGTCTTTTCAATGATGTTATCTTGGCACTTCATCTGCCTAATGCCATCAGTTAGCATACCAGACCCAGTGCCATTAAGGTTAATGTGCAACATGTTTATAATGTAAATTAGTGTGTCATAACATATGTCAAACATGAAACCTGATCATAATGATGATGATGGACTCACAAAGGAATATACAAAGAATAAGAAAAATATGTGAACTGACTCCTATCTGAAAGATTGTGTTGGCATTCAGTCAAGTGTTTGATGCTTTCAAATATTGTCTAAGAACAAGGTAAATAAAACTAAAATTGGAATGGAGCTTGAAGAAGTCTGCATAGAGATATGACAACAGACAAATGTATTCAGGGCCTAACTTTGTTCTAGAGTCCTCAATCACATCTCTAAATGCCAATGGATAACATTTTGTTACAGTCCTCCCACAATAATTCACTGAACAGTCATTTTTCATTCCGAAGAATAGTAAAAGTGCCATCAGGTGAATTTCAGAATGTGCAATACATCTAGCTAATGATAATTACTGGGCAGCGCACATTTTCTGGATGTTTTCAAAAGTATTCTGTGCCTACGGAGTTAACAGTTTGATTCAAGTACTCTTGGAATAATTATTTAAAAACACTGCAGAAAAAAATCACATTTTTCTGTTTTCAAGACCACCTACAACTGAGATAAAAAGCTGAACTAAAAAGGCACACGAGTTTAAAGTTGCTGTCACTTCTTCTATTTGTGTACATGACACATTGAAAAATAACTTGCTGTCTTACAGCAAGTCAAAAATAAATTTTTACACATTTCTGCAACAGCTATAATCAATCAAAACATAGATTTGTAGTCAAAAGATTAAGCTCTTGATACATTTGAATTTTTTTCTATTGTAATAAATCTTTCAGCAAAAAATGGATACCTCAGCATGGATACCTTCAGTCTTTGGTGAAAAACAATGTGGAAAACATAATTTTAACTGCTAGCTAAAGTAATGCTCAAATACCTTATCTAGTAATAATATTTAACTAGTTAAGATCTAAATGTAACTATTTATTTAATTTTTAAATTCACTATGTTATGAAAAGAGATTCTATGCTGATAGGGAGTTCATTGAGAAAAAAAATACCCCCTATATACATTTTCTTGTAAACAAGTGTGTCAGATTTTTTTGGAATATAATATTATCTAAGCAAATCTGGCAAGATTTTTCTCCTTTTTTCTTGGTTTTTTTTGGGTGGGTTTTTTTGTTGGTTTTTTTTCTTGGTTTGTTGGTTGGTTGCTTTTGGGTTTTTTGGTTTTTTGGGTTTTTTTTCAATCACTGCATGAAATCTTTACTCTATGAGGAAATTATGGGTGAGAAGGAAGTGATAAAATTAGATATGACAATGACTTTTCATTTAAATGAATTTGAACAGAAAATTTAGAAAAATATATGCAAAAAAGGGTCATTAGTATACTGTTAGTTCCTGCTCCCAAAGGAGTAGTGGTAAGATTCCCACTGCTTTACCTGGGAATAAAAGAAAAAGATTAATGTGATGTCTGAATTCTACTTAATTCAATATCTTCAATGAAGTGCCTGGCAGTGTTTGACAGGTTTGTGAGATAATCACTCAGTTAGTTCCATTGTTATCCAAAGGAACTTTGGTTTTTAATCCGTTGCTTTAATGTACTCAAAAGGACATAGATTCCTGCGTCAAAACATCATTATATTGCTCATTGTGAGTCTCTAGAACTAGTATTCATTAAAGAAAGAAAACAGACATACATGAAGCTTTTGGGCCACTCCATCTTTAAAGTAAGAGATAACAAATTGCTGAAAAAACCCAGGCAAGATATTTTTTAGACCGTCATTTTCACTTCTGAAACACTGAAGAAAGGAGCTTGATAGGCAAAAGAAAAAGCCAAAACCCTCAATCTACCTGAATTCACTGAATTCAATGGTAAAACTTTCATGGGGTTTATCTTTATCAAATTTCTCACTTGCTGGGATAAATGTCTTCTGTACTAAGACTAGAAATTGGGAATACAATCTAGCTGTACAATTAATTAATACATGGATTGATTTACCTCACACTGAAATAGACATGAATTGCCTTGTTGAAGATTTCCTGTGTTGCCATCTAGGGAGACAAGATCGATGGCCAAGGCAAATTTGATATTTCACTTCCACGTAAAACGTTATACAAATCCTACTCTTAGTATTCTCAATAAGGTGAACTTTCACCTAAGAAACAGATTATTTTAGAATCTGAAATCTACATCCTTGTTAAAATGAATGTTTTATAAACCTTTAGAGATTTTGAATACTCTTACAAAATAGAAATATAACTTAAACAGAATACATTTGTAACTGTCATAACTGAAATATCCATAGGACATACACAGAAGACAGTCGTGTTTTGTGTCAATAAAACCATCTCACAATTACTTTTCAGAACCAAAAATCTGAGATTGTTGAGCACTACTACTCAAGGACTTTAGCGCTGTTAACGATGCAGCTCTATGCAGATATGCTGTTCAGGCTTCGTTATAGTTCAACCAGTGATTCTTTGATTTCTAGAGGAAAATGTTATGATGCAAAATGGATAGCTGAGAGAACACTAATCTGATTCTAAATTTTAACCTGCATCAAGAGATCCCTGCAGTAAATAACACCATTCCAGACATAAGACAGCAAGTTCAGATTTTAGGATATAGAATACTATGAAGTAATATTTTAAATGTGCATTAATGAAGAAAACCCCCAAGAAAAAACTGTAAATTATAGAAGAGAGAATTCTCCACCTGGCACTTCACAGTAACCGTGATCAGGAACTGTCTTCAATCCTCTGGCAAGTGAAGGAGAAAGAAGAGCTTCCAAATTCTTTGATAATTATCATTATCCTTTTTAATACATACTCATCTGGAGTTTGTGCCAGCAAAAATTCATCACCCATCTGTGGCCATGCACAGAAGTTATCATAGCCTAAAATCTGGTGCAATACACTACTGGCTGTGTGACAGCTGGTTGGAAGACAGACTGCAGAAAAATCTATGATCAGAGGATGGAACCCAGGAGTTCAACCTACAAACCTTCCCTAAGCTGTTCTGTAACTTGCCATGGCAGATCAATGAATTTACTTGTAATGAACTGACTTTCCAGCAGGCTTTGCATTTTGTTAAACAGAGTGACCTCTAGGAATTCAAGGCTGTGGACTCTCAGATCATTAACGAATCACAAATCTGAGTAAAATTTTGATTTTTATTTAATGGAAAATGTGATTGTCAAAATTGTCATATTGATCCTACATGCCTAAAATGCATTTTTAATAAACTATAACATACATGAAAAAATTTATTTTTATCAAAAAAAAAAAACGAAACAAAAAAAAAAACTGGGGTGAATTCTGAATCCTTGTTTTGCACAAATACATTAGCAATTTCAAAGAAACATTTAAATATAGCATTTCCCTGATCAATCTGATCTAAGGGGTGGCATCCCTGCCTATGGTAGCAAAGTTGGAACTAGATGATTTAACATCCCTTCCAACACAAACCATTCTATGATAGCAAGAAAATAGTCAGATCTCCTGGTAAGCCTGCTCCACACACAAAAAGACAACTTCCAGGAATGACATCTTTGTAGATTTTGTGAATTCAGTTTAAAAAAGGGTATTATATTTGGCATTCATTATCACTAACTTTAACCTAAAATAATCTCTTCCTGGCCTGCTTTCATTCACTAGAGAGACATATGTTCCTGCAAGACAACACAAAATAGCAACTGAGCTTTATGTGCTTTGAACCACATTGTTGGTGGAGAAACAATCTTCCTTTTGCCTGCAGAGAGAGCCAAAGGATCTGACTGATATCTGGAAATTCTTCTTCTCCACTCTCCCTCCTCTGTGTATGTGGATCTGAGTAGTCACCTGTAGAGTCATGGCAGCAGGAATGAACACAGAAATGCCACCACCTGCAGCCCACCTTGGGGCAAAGTTTGGTCACAAACTGTGTTTTTGGTGTCAATTCAGATGCAGAGGTTAACACTATCGACAGGTGTAGAAGCTGAAGCTCATTTGCAGGAACAATGTGCAAACCAGAGGGAACTACACAGAGCAACAAAACCAGGTGAAACACCCAGAACTGAAAGGATCAAAATGAAACAGGAGGGCAGCAGAAGCCTAGTCTCTTTGACCATGTTTCTGAAGTGCTTTTCTTCACGACTATTTGCTCAGTGGGCCATGCCAACAGACAGATGTGGAACCTCAGAGCTGTGGTGTGATCTCACCAGTGTTCACAGAACACTTCTACTATCACAGTTTGATATTTTGAAATTCCGGTTTGAGTGGTTTAACTGGAGTTATTACACTTAAATTCTGAGCATAGTATGTATTTCTTTCCACCACCTTAATATCTATTAAATACTTGCCAAAAATATAAGCATGAAAATATATTACTTTTCCCTCTAGCAGAAACAGTAGTTTGAGCCAACACTGCACTGATTTAATATTCAAAGCAAATGATCCATTTGAAGTCAGTAGGATGCAAGTCAGCTCAAGATTTTTCAACTTGTTTGCACCACGTATATAAGCCATGACCACTTCCACAAGGTTTACAGCTTTGGAGAACCAAAGCTCACACAGACCTGAAAACTGTGAACCACCATCATCAATATCATAGAGAAAGCGACCTGTTTGCCAACTGTTGTCTGAAAAATCCCTGCAGAATTAACCACAAAGATTCATGACTGCTCTGAAAAAAATGTGCCTTGGCAATTCTTCTAGAGCAAGCATTTCTCCCTTACTTTTTTCAATTTTTTATTTGTTATTTTAAAGAGTTTTTGGGTAAATCAGTTGGGTAATGATTTTATTTGAAAAACCACCAAACATTATTTTTGTTTTGTTTTATGAGAATTTAGACTTTATCAGCTCCATCTCTGTTATTTTCAGAAAAAGCTGATTTGATTTATTTGAACTGACGTTCATTTTTCTATCTGTAATGCTGGGAAGATATATATATATATGTGTGTGTATATATTTATGTAATCCCTATAATCTAACTACCTCAGATTTCTTAGCTTATATTTCATGATGGTCATCAGAGGTAAAGGGTATCTTCCTGCCTTGATTTGGAAAGGATTTTGCTTTTAGCAACATAAAAATCACCACATCTCAACAGAAAAACAACTTCATATTCAAAACTGGAAAATGAGCAATGTTCTGTCAAAATATCTATACTGGGACATTTTTGAACAACAGTTGAAAAAACAGAAAGTTATTTGCCGTCTTATGACTGTCAAGACATGTCTGCAGGGAGACATGTCAAGAGACAGGCAATTCACATTTCCTGAATATAGTAATATCTTCAACCTTATTAGTTGGAGGCAGATTTTTTTTTACTGTTCTTCAATGTATTTTGTCTCTCTATAATTTACCTTCCTCTTCCCTTTTCTCATGGATGAGGTAAAAAGCCTAAAAATCTCAATTTGAACCTTCATTTTATTTTTAGCAATATTAAGCCCTTATTGTCTTTGTAAACGGAATGCCACAGTTCTTCTATCACACTAATTTCTACTTTTCTTTTAGTGCTATCTCCAGCTTTGAGGATTGCGTTTAGTTTTGATAACCTCCTCTCAGCAAAGTGATGCTGTACCATCACTTCATTAAATCTTATCAATAGTAATCTGGGTAACTTTCCAATACGAAAATATTTTTTAAAATTTATAAATTTCTATTTACATATTTTTTAACTCTAATTTTCACTGAGAAGATGTTATTATTTAACAATCAAAAATGATCCTTGGGTTAAGTGATTACAGATATTCTAGTATACATCACTGTGAATTACCTTAATTCTTCCTTTATTTGTAGACTGCAGTTATTTACAATGAGTTCCATTGTCCTATGTTGTCTTACCATCTGTCTTTCTCAAGGCGTGAGGTCTCATCCTTTAGCAGAATCTGAAGTAACTTATATCTAAGTAAACCAAAGAGTATAAGGTTCATTAACCCGAAAGACAGAAAAAAATGAGAGATTCAGCTTAGAGACACGAAGTGATAACTGAATTGGAAAAGTAACTTTTCTTGTCTGTTTTTTTGGAGTTAAATTTTCCAATTTTGGAGGTAATAAATTTAAAACATAAAATTAAGTCTTAATATATTTATTTTTTGCTTATCCCTAAGCATCTGTTACGGGTCGTTTTGACAACAGGATACAGTTTCACCCTGGAAAACAACTTCTTATCTCTAAAATGTAGCTAAAACTTTTTAAAATAAAAATTTAACTTTTGCTTCCTTTATTCTCTTTAATACTGAACATCACAGTACAAAACAATTTCCTATTTAATATGTATGATTGGGAAGGCTTATGAAAATTTTAGATAGGTACATCCTGCAATATCATTAAATTGTTTTCTCTTGTGGAGGTATTTTAATTATAATTGCCCAAGTACAAACAATCAAGGTCATATGTTGCTGGCAAGAGCAAACTCTCTGCGTAATGTTTCATTGCTGGCAACTTTCTAGGAACATTCCATCAATAAAATATAATGGTTTTCCTTTTTTCCCCCCTCGATTTTAACATTAAAATACACTAATAAAAACATTTAGATAATGAAACATCATGCATATATATAATGGTGAACTACCCAGAGGTAAAATAAATAACAATTTTTGATAGATTTTTTTAGTTTCTCTATCAAATTAAAACAAAATCCTGAAATAAAATCACAAAACAAAGTTCTTTTTGAGGAAAGCAAAAGTACAACCATAAGCATATGAAAATATATTTATGTAGAAACATAAAAGTTTTGTGAGATATCCACCTAAAACAATGACACATTAGCTATAAAATTAAAAAAGATTACTGCAATATTCTAATACATAGATTAATGTGAAGTTTTTACATTTTGCTGATGTTTTTGTATAATTGGAACAAAGTTGAATTGTAACGTTCAAAATGTAACACGACTAATAACTACTTCCAACTATATGGATTATTATGGCAATATTGTAATAATTACAATAATTATGATTGTAATTAAATCTTTAACTTTAATAGATTAACGATAATTTAGAAAAATTTCATTCCATGAGTTATTTTTGTGTCCACATGCAACTACAGACAGAAAGAAAGTTCTTTATAGGTTCAAAGATTTCATCTTGAATCCTAATTACATCAGTGGTATAACTCAAAACTTTTGAATGAAGATGGAAACAATATGTTTCACTAAATAATTTGTAAGACCCTTTGATTTCCCTATGAAACTTTATGACAGCCTTACATATAATATGGATCACTGTAAATATAAGAATGTCAAATTAGAAATACCTCTCAGCTTTGAACTTCACAATCAATTAAAAATAGAATTAAAAAATGTTTTAATATGACACTTCTCCTAGACTCATATTCCCATCCCTATATTGCAACAAAAATTACATCCAAAATTGAAATATGTGATTTTTAAAGTAGAAAACCTAATTATTGAAGAACCTAGTATTCAATTGTAAGTCCATTTCAAGGGGTTTTCTCAAGCAAAATATGTGAACTAACTCTTACCATAGTAAAGTTAAGAAGTGTGTGTTATATAATGGAGAACTCAGTTACACAGCATTTATCTTTTCAAGAACAATACCCATCATAGCTTTCAACATTATTTTTCATTAATGGGATATTATTAATGATAAATATTACCAAAAATATAGATAGCATTCACTTAATCACATGCACTCTCTGTTCTATAAGGTTTCTAAAAATACTCTACAATGTTCTGCTGTTTTATTTATTGCATGGTTACTTGAACTCCATATAGAAACAGTCTTTTGTAGTATGGAAGACATGGTGATCTTTTTAAATTCCAAATTTTATTTAGACGATATAACGTCCTCAAATGATCCCCCTCATCTTGCCAAAATTTCTGGACATGTACTATCTCTGTAATGAATTTCAGGTGCAAAGGTCAGAAACACAGTCCATATTCAGAGAAGCATGTATGCCAGTTTTCAGGTTTCATTTTCCACCCCTTCTCTGCATATCTACATTATGAATCAAGATTAGTCCCAGCCTCTGTTGTTCACTCAGTCTTAAGCCCAGGAAAAAACACATATTCAGAAAATAACACAATGATTTTAAAGCTTTCATAATAACATTATTAAAGAAGACTAAACACAATTCATCTGTGGTGCAGAGCCTTTCATCTTTAATCTGCCAGTCTTAATCTAACCCAATTCAGCAATGCCTCACTGTCAATAGTGTCTGATGAGTGTTTGTTGGCCTATAAGAAATGAAAAAATGGTCTATTTTAGTTGCATCTAGACAGAATTCCCCGTTGCAGAAAAATGTAGTAAAACTTCACTGGCAGCCTTCAATGGAAAGATAAGGAAAACTAATATTTAGAAAAAGGGATCTGCTGGCCCCCAATAATGCTTCCCAGCAGAGTTTGAAATATATTAGTAGATTTTGTATCAGTCTTATTTTTTTGATACAGTTGCTGCATGTAGAAGCAACATCTGCTCAGAGGACTTTCACAAATACTTATACTATTCCCTTCAAGATTATATGAATTTTTAGGGAATGTTGATTTTATTGGAGAAACTATTAGAAAGCATCTGTACCAGTAGCTGAATCCAGTTAGCAAGAAAAATAATGTTCTTTTTGACAATAACTTCCCTAAAATATATTTAATTTATTAAGATTTTGTCTTGCATCTGCCTGTGGTTGTTCTTCCATAGCAGTTTAAGCAAAAGGCATCCGAGTTCTAGATCATGCTCTCTGTCAGCCCTCAAATGGCATTGCCACTATCTATGCATAGCCTGCATTTGTGAGTGTCTGTGTGGCCGCATGCTGAGGCAGATGGTGTGAGTGTTCTGGCTCAGACAATTATCTCACAGGGCTAGAGCAGCTGAGCAGCCCTACCTGAGCTACATGTGGGGTTCGACACTGCCACGTTTTAGGATGGGATATCTCCTGCAATTGTAACCCAAACTACAACAGAAAATGTGCTGGTCTCTGGGTTTGTTTTGGTATTTTAATCACTTGACTCTGTAGTCACACTGGGCTTGAGAGGGACATAACCATGTATAATTTTATCATTAAGCAAATGCTTAATGATACCAAATACTCATGTAAATTTGCATGTAAATATTTGACTTGAAACCTAACATTCATTTTACATTTTTATAAACGTGAAACACCAGGAGTTACTGCTCTGAACTGTTACCTTTACTGACTATCATGTTTTTAAAGAAAATCATTACATTTTCAAAATAGAAAAACTAGGGAGAAAAAGAAGCCTTTGTGTTCCTTACTCCTTTTTTTTTCCATGCAATCTTGTTTTAAAGTCATAGTTTTTAATTTATTACTAATTGATACTCAGAGAACTTATTGCAATCTATTTCTTGTTGACCAAAATCCACAAAATAAAAAATAATCTCAAGACTTCCTTCGCTTAAGAGACGATAAAATATTAAAAAGGTTCACTAAATAATGTGGAAATGAATCTTACATAAAATATAAATAATGAAATAGTAAAAAAGACATATTTCATATTTTTATATGTATGGGCACAGATACATGGATACAAGCATGAAAGGATAGAGTTGAATAAGTCTAAGTAGTTAATGTGGTCAGGTAAAGGAGAAGGAGATTTGAAATGGTAGGTTAAATCAGAAAATTAAATATTTGCTCTCTCATTTTTGTCTTCTCTTTTGTTTTATAATTAACCATTTCTGTTATCCTTAATGAAAATATTAATATGTCTGGTATTTACAAGCAGTCTTATAAATTCACCAGTCTGGAGTTCAGTGCCTTGAAGTAATATGAATATAAACACTTGAACTCCCTGCTGCATTCCATCTAATCCATTCATTATTCCTTTTCACTGATGTTTGAATCTCTTAAATTTTATTTTCTCTCTCACAGGTTTGCTGCTTTGAAAGAAACTTGACTGGAGGATGAAGCTCTTCAGAAAGAGTTCACACGGATCTTATTGTTAGGAAAACAATTTCTTTTGTTTACAGTACTTTTATTTGGAATTGTCACACCAGCATTGGCGCAGCTGCAGATTACATAGTGATATCAGGAAAGATAACAAAAACAATAGGCTTAAAAGATAAATCCTGATAACATCAAAATTCTCCCTTAGCCGAGCTGTTACAAAGACCTGAAGATTTGGCAAATAAAAAAACTGACAAACTATTATCTACTGCTATTAAGTAGGCCTTTTTCCTTAGAAAAGCTCAAAATGCCCATCTTCAATTATTTATAACAATATTTATGTGATTAAAAAGCACGATGTTCGTAACTCTTTATTATTACTGTTTTATAGGAGTTATTACATTAAATTTTTTTACACCTTTGAAATAGAGATGATGCTTAAGTTCCCTGCTGGATTTTCAATGTATTTCATCTAATTAACATGTTTACTAATCAATGATATAGGCTCCTCCACACTGTAAAAAAAAAAAAAAAAAGTAACTGGAAATGGTAATCTCTGTGTTGCCGTACACCGAGGCAACATAGTTCCAGATATTGCCTTACACGGGGCCAACACAGTTTGCAGTATAACATTG
>VWZT01009110.1:438615-468188 GCA_013397055.1 Pachycephala philippinensis
TCCTGGACTTACATGCGTAGGCTACTCACGGCTCTCCTGGGCACACCCCCGCCCAGGGATTACGCGCCGGCCGGCTTTTCCACTTCCCCCAAGTGGATTGCAGTCTGTGAGGCTTATACTGCTGGAGGCTTCCAGAGCTTTTAAGGCTCAGCCAGTTATTGCCACGATACATGCAAACACAGGCACCAGCTGTCAGAGTCAAAAAGTCCAGCATAGAGCAGGGTGGCAGGCAGAGGCAGGCATCAGCAAGCAGTGGCAGACATCCACAGGCACCAGCTCAGCATCCACCCAGTCAGCTCCAACTCAGCTCAGTATCTGCTGCTCTGTGATCCTACAGCACAGCCCTTTATACCCAGCATCCCTTGGGCTACTCATGTGCTTCTTGTTGTAGGAATCACCACACCTGCATTCAATGCTGGCCTTCCCTCCTCCCAGGGACACAGCCGCAAGCCATGAGGCCAAGGCTGCCTACAGCCTACTCTTGTAACCCCACATCCCTGCTCTAGAGAGCTCGTGGCTTCTGGCAGGCCAGGTGGTCATGAGACAAATGGCTGTGGTGGTACTCAGGGTGGTGGCAAAATGGATGGATCAGGCAATAGCCTCAGCTTGCCACCTGGCCAGACGTCTTCCATGCTTACTGTAAGGGCCATGAATAGTTCATTCCCTTTTTAAAATAATTAAACTTTTGCAATGATCTCCTGAGTTTAGTGACATTTAATCTCTCAGTAGTTTTAAACCATTGTAGTAATCCAGAACCAATCTAAAAGTCGTATCACCCATTCTTATTAATATCATTATTACTTCTATCAATTATTATCTGTTATGGTGCAAATGAATTGGAGTTTGGAGTAGTCTGCTTATATGTGGCAACATCATGTTCTAACCAGATATGAGTTTTAGGCCATGTAAAAAATCACATATTTATGTTCACCTAGTTTAAAAAAATAAAGAATGCTGTGGTTCCATCTTTTTTGTTTAATTTTTTTTAATATACATCTGGTTAGTTGTAAATAATATCAGCAGCTATAAAACTTTTATTAAATTCCATTGTTTCTCTATGTAAATGATGCTGTCTATCCACAAACACAAATATTTCCCTTACCTAAAAGTATAGATAAAACTGCCTAGGAAACTTGCATTAGTACATTTGTTCTTATTACAAGGTAAATTTTGTCACTGAGAAACTTAATTTGTTGCCTGCAGTGATATTCTTTTTACTTCTTGTTTGTTTTGTCTTTCTTTTCAATGCATATTTGTTAGCTAAGTCAGGTTTACAATCACTGGTAAAGGTATCTGAGAGGAAACACAGAGATGTTTCATTATTATTGTGTTTTCAGATTTTCATGACTTGCAACTTTTCTCATTTATTTCTTCTTGATGTTTTCTTAGCTCAGACTTCCTATGCTCAGCAGTGAAGTGAATCTCAGAGTATCAGCCTGAGACTGGTATGTTACACTGACCAGCCAAACTTTTACATACAGCTTTATGACTGTACTTTTCTTTCCCTTCTCTTTTCCAAATACTCCTTTATGCAGAAGTTAACAGTGAAGACAAAATCATTAAAAGATCAAATAATATAAAAGAAAGTTATTGGAAGCTATCACTGGAAACAAGAACCACCTTGGCTTCCTGTTACCCAGGAAAATATTTTTTTAATATTACTCCATTTTTCAGTAGTTCTCAGAATCTGTAAAATGTTTTTCCTGTTTCTATTTTTCTAAGAATTTTTGAAAAATATTTTTAATTCATTCTAACTGTACTTTTTTAAAACACAAAATTAGCTATAGGTACGAAAAACCCACTTTTACTGAGATAAAATTTGAGAAGTGAATCTATTTTCAATGTAAAAGAATATAGCTAGCAAATCGGAAACTTGTCTCATAGTTTCACACTATTTAAACAAAATTTAATTTTGAACACAAACTTGCAAATGAAACATATTTTAAAATATTAAAGATATTTTAAAATAAACTATTTAGAGTAAATATTTCAGCCTTTTTGACCTGGGAAAGAGATAGGCCCCCAAAAGCTTAAACGACTTTTGAGAAGTGAGATACTGAGGAAGATAAAAGCATGATGCTGCTCTGTGGGGAACAAGAAAATGGAAAAGTTCCCTATAACTCTACAATACTAAATAGTGTGTAAGACCAAGAGCTATAAAGAAGGAAAGGGGTATTGTGTGTGTTCCCAGGAGGTGACACTGCATTATATGAATGTAAGAAATTGTTATATAAATGGTCATGAAATGAATAAGCAAAAGAAATTTGAATCATTATTTTACTATCTTACTGTGGAGGTAAAACTCAATAGTAGGGGCTCTGCTATCACCTCTAAAAATTTGGAATGAAATGCTGTGGTGGGCTCTTTTCAACAATAGTCACTGTGGTGACTTCTGAGAAATGATCTCTATCATGCTTGTCTGAATAGAGACCATCACCTTTCCTGCAGAGCACCACCAGCTCTCTTCTGCATCTCACCTTACAGTTTTTAATACAAATACTTTTCAGGGATCTGTAAAAACGTTATGCAAAGTCTTTTGCTTCTCTTGCTTTCTCTTGGAGGGATTTGTGGAGCAGGAGTTCCACAGGAACCATTTTTTCTCACTTGTATTTTCCTTTTCTGGCTCTACAGGCCTCCAAAGAAGGGTGTCACTCTGAGACAGCTCTCCCAGACCCACTAATAGCTCTATCCTTTGGGCCCTGGGAAGATAAGGGTGAAGTGGAACATTTTTTTGTTTATATTTCAGATCCCTGATTCTGCCTGAAGCAGAACAGGAAAGGATGCTGGCAAGCTTTCTGACATCAAGTCAGTGAATAACTACTGTCTCAAAGAGTAAAATTGTCAACTAAAAAGCCGTCAGAGGGAAGTCATCAGTGAAAAAGTGCACCCCATTTCTTGCTGGGCTGGAAGACACCTTTTCAAAGATGCTGGTCCCTGATTACCTTTCAACAGACAGTCTGTGGAGTGCTTCTGCAAAAACAGCTTCAAACAAATAAGAAAACCAACAGCCAAACAAGCACTGACTCAAGAAAAAACAGACTTCAACTGACTAGACAGAACCAATCACGAACAGTTTGCAGCTCTCCAAGGAAAGAACACGTGAAGTAACACGCTCCAAGAATACACAAATAATAAATGAGAAACAAACTAAAAATAAAGACATTTTGTAGGAAATAAGGAATGCAGAATGTGCCGGGTTTGGCTGGCATAGTGATAATTTTCCTCATTGTTGCTACAATGGGACAATGTTTCAGATTTGTGCTGGAAACAGTGTTCATACACAGGGATGTTTTTGCTATCGCTGAGCAGTGCTTGCCCAGGGTCAATGATTTTTTTGCCTCTCACCCCACCCCAGCAGCAAGGAGGCTGGGTGTGCACATGCAGCTGAGATGGGGCGCAGCCAAGACAGCTGACCCCAACTGACCAGAGGGGTATCCAATGCCATATGATATTCTGATCAACAGTAAAAGCTGAAGGGAAATTGCAGAAAGGTGAGGTAGAGGGAGGACACTTTTGGAGTTACGGCATTTTATCTTCCAAAGTGACTATCATGCATGATGGAGCCCTGTTTTCTCCGAAGGCTGAACACCTGCCTGCCCATGAGAATTATTAAATTAATTCCATGTTTTGCTTTGCTGGTTTGCACATATTTTTTTTTTACCTATTAAACTGTCTTTATCTCAGCTCATGAGTTTTCTCACTTCTACTCTTCTGGTTCTTTCCCCCATCCCACCAGGGATTGAGCAAGACACTGTGTGGGGCTTAGTTGCTGATTGAGGTTAAACCCCAGCACACAGGTGAAGAAGGAAAACCTAACTTCAATGGAAATACAATCTAATTAACAAAAGAAAAATCTACAGAAATTTCAGAAGTCAAGATGAGGAGAGAAACTCAAGATATATATTTAGAATATTTTTAATATGTAATGACAAGTCAAAAATAATTTCAATTCAGTGATATTATTTTAAATAAAAATTCTCAACTGGCCATGATATACACATTTTCAACAAACTGTTTTTGCCTGTGAATCTGCCTTATGTATCTGAGATGTTGATAAAATCTAGTTTCTTTTCACTATACTAAATATTCAGCTGAAATTCCTATTTTTCCCCCATGTTTATTCTCTCTTTGTTTTAGCTACTATGCAAACACAATTAACTTAGAATTTTTGAAAACATTTTACTTTAGGAGCTCCCAATGCCTAAATCTTGCCTGAGAATATTATTAAAAATGGATTCAAAGTTTTTATTTAATTTCTAACCAAAGTGAAACAGTTACATGAACATTCATCTGTTTATATATTTACCAGTACACGGGACTTCTATTTTCTGTGAAACGCAGACATTCTTCTTGTATATACCCATCTAATGAGTCATCTGTTGAATAAAACCTGAATAACATAAAATGCAATAGAAACTATCAAAATGCATTTCAATGAGCTCTTGATAAATGCAATGCTCCATTAATTATTGTGTTTCTTTTTCTATAAGGATGTACTAATTAAATGAATAGTACCATACATGCAATCTCACAGATCTCATAAAAGTAACTTAACATGCATTACTTGTCAATATTTGTAGTTTTCAATAATACAATGACTGAGAATGCTGTGCATCTGGTTCCTAGTCTTCATTTATTGATGACATGAACTTTCAAAATGATGTTTCCCATCACAATTATTCTCCTTCAATATGATCCTCTGCATGCAAATCTAAATTTGCAAATTAGAAAATTGGTTATACTAGTGAAATAAAATATGCTTGATTGATGCATCTAATAATCTGTCTTTGTATTATGCTATATTACAGTTACTTTTCATTCCTATCATTAATTAAAATACAAACAATAAAACAGTCAATAAAGAAGCAACAAATCATAGTAACATCTTGAATATATATCTACAGTGACAGTGACAATAAACAGTAGAGTTTTGACAGATAAGAGTTAACTTCAGAAGACCCTAAGTTATTTTTCTCATGTTTTCAAACTGAGTTTCACAGAAAAACATTTTAGGAAGGATGAAGAAAGCTAGTTTTAATGACATTTTCATATCAGACATTCTCATTTGCCAGAATCACTGGTCATTAATATCTGATCCTGCAGGATACTGAATATATTTGGTGATAATCAGCCTCTTAACTCTCAGAGAAATGCAAACTGAGAGAACAGCCATTTACAGGGCTCGTTTTGTGTTTCACAGGATCAGGTCCTAAACGAGCTTTTCAATTCATTGGTTCCACATCAGCGCATTTTCCCATTCAACGTTGATTGAGAACATTTATTCATGTTGAAAATGGTTTCACCATAGGATGTCATGCAGCTATAGTAAATAGCAAATAGATTATTCAATTACTCTGTACCAGCAGAGACAACAAAGAATGGCAAATATTAAATAAGTTCTTTGTTGCATACGCTTACTTGTTAAGACTTCAGCAGCATTCTAAATCTGTTAACCTTTCTTGTGGTTCCTTCTTACTTCCAGAAAGGTTGTGTTTCTGATAAATTTGACATGGGCATGATAAATGAGTTATATTTGTAGATGTTGATTACAAGACCTATTTAACTTGCTGTCCACCATTGCTGTCATGCTAATAGATGCCTGGTAGCATAAATAAAGACAATTCCCATAAGCAAGTAGCAAATGTTGTTAAAGTGTGTCACCTAAGATGCTTACAGCCCCTGCACCACACAACTGATGAACTATGCATGACATATATTATATGCTATTTTAAGGAACACAAAATTATATTTTCTTTAAGAAAGGAAATTTTCAAATTGATTCCAAATAATTGAATATAAATCTGCCTTTTTTCATTGTTATAGACAAATTCTACAGTTAGACAAAATCACTAAGTGATGGTTAAATGGTGTGAAACCTGACAATAAGAAAATTTTCTTTAAACCATAATGGATCACTCTTTACATTGCTAAAAAGTCCTCCTTGTGCAGTAATAAGTGGAACTTTCCTCTGACCATACAAGCATTATTTCTAGATTAGAGCAAAATCCAAAAAGCAGTTAGTCATGTAATTTAAATGGAATTACTTGGTGTCTTATATTTTATTAGCTAGGGCTTTCAGATCTACAGAGGTTCATGCTCCTAAGTCCCTTTGGTGGTTTTTAACAGAGCATTTTGCTAATTTGTTTAGGCAGCAAAGGTTGTAGAAGCCTCTGCTAGTTCTGAAAACAAATAGAATATAAGCTTTGTGGGCTGCCAACTAGTCAGGTTTACATCCAAGAACCGATAAAACTCCAAGATAAATATGCAGTAAAAATATGCAAAATGGAGATAGATTATCCCTCCAGAAACTGTCTTTTGAGTAGTCAGATCAACATCACAGATCAACTTGGAAGGAAAGGAGCCAGAGTGTGTTATTTTATAACAGAAATGTATTGTGAAAAAGACTTGAGTCTCACATAGAATCACATGCTCTTTAGTGCTACCCATGGAATAGTTCTTATCATAGGGACAGTGAGTTATTCAGAGACAGAGTGTCAGTAGAGTTCACTGAAAATTAATTAACATGGGACAGGTCAACAGCTCATGGTAATCATGTAAGAAGATAGAATTTCATATAATCACAGAATACAAGGTTGGAAGGGGACGTCAATGATCATCTGGTCCAACCTTTGCTGTCAAAAGCCCAGTCTAGGCAAAATGGTCCAGCATCCTGTCCAGCTGAATCTTAAAATTGTCCAGTGTTGGGGAATCCACCCCTTCTCTGGGGAGATTGAGCCAGTGGCTGATTGCTCTCATTGTGAAAAATTTTCCTGTTCTGTCCAATTGGAATCTCCCCAGGAGTAACTTGTACCTATTACCCCTGTTTTTATGTGTGATTCCTTTCAAAAAGGGAACCCTCATCTTCTTTGTAGCCATCCTTTAAATACTTTAACATGGTGATAAGGTCTTCCCTAAGCCTTCTTTGCTAAAGATTGAACAAACCCTGTCCTCTCAGCCAATCTTCATATGACAGGCTTCACAATAGTTTGATTATTTTTGTGGACCTTCTTTGGACACTTTCAGCCTGTCCACATATGATTTATACAGCAGGGACCAAAATTGCACACAGTATTCCATGTAGGACCTGACAAGTGCTGAGTAGAGTGAGACACTTTATCTTTGTTAGTGATGCTCTTTTTGATGCAGCCCAGCATGCTGTTGGCTCTCTTTGCTGCAGAGAATCACTGGTCACTCATACAGAACTCACTGTCTACCAGGACCCCCAGGAGCCTTTCCACAGAGCTGCTTTCTAGCTGGGTAGATCCCAGCCTGTGCTGGACTCCTGGATTATGTTTTCCCAGGTGCAGAACTTTACACTTGTCCTTGCTGAACTTCATAAGGTACTTGTTAGCCCAGTCTTCCAGCTTATCTGGGTCTTCAGGGTGACTCTCCCAAAGTGCCCATTTTCCCACTTGAGCATGTTCTGCAAAGTTCATCACGGTACACCTAATGCTGTCATCCAAATCACTTATGAAGATATCGGACAGTATTAAAACCAATACTGATCCTTGGGGACCACCTCATGACAGGTTTCCTATTTGCAAAGGAGCTATTTAGTTAGTTGGTATTGGACTGTCCTTGAAATTTCAGGAAAGGAAGATATTTATAAAATTCTCATCAGTCATTCATAAACAAAGTAATCAAAGCGGATATTTATGCAACTTGTTGAGTAATAACTGCATTTCTTACCCTGAAGCACCATAAGATAGTATCTGGAACTGAGCAGTGGAAAAGGAGTAAAACAGGAGGACAGGATGGATTTGGGAATAAAGGGCGGAGATGAAGGGCTGAGAAATAAAGTGAAGACAGAATACCAGTTTTCAGTTCAGCTACCCCTTTTCAAACTGTTTACTAATACAGGCACTCTTTGAAGTCAGTCCAGCCTCCTGTGTCTTTCCTCTGCTGGTGGACAGATGATGGATTTGCCACTGTGCCCTCACACCAACTGCATCCAGCTGGTTCTCTTTCCAAATGACCTCCTAGTTGTGCCTATTTGCTGTGTATTTCTAGTCCCTTGATGTTCCATTTATTCAGTCCTGTCATCTTCTCCTAATGTAAAGCTTGTGCTCTCCTGACAGGGGACGTCAGCATCAAAAATCTCTTTCTCTAAAGCATGACCAGTTGAATTTGTACTACAAATACCCTTGCAGATACAGTAAATCCATTTTATTTGTTACCCTCATTTTTTATAATCATGTGGGATTTGAATGTCATGATTAAGTCTGAAATTTTATTAAGACTATTTATAACCAACATAGTCAATAATTCTGTGAAATAAAGTGTTCTGCTGGCTCTCACCACCAAATCTGTGTAGGTAGCAAAGACAAATGTAACCCTCACTGAAATCCTTACTATTCAGGTCACAATACATTCTTATAGATCAGCTCAGACTGGATTTTTACATGTCCTTTTACGCGAGCTTCAGAGCAGGATTTTGGGATGAAGCGTTTCAGACCATATTGTTTCAAAATCCCTTTTAACATACAAAAGTATAGAGTTTCAGTCTGTCATTTTAGTTGAAAATCATTGTACTACAAGGTAGAGACAGAATTCAGATGAACAACAAAATGTCTCAAATGCTGAAAAATGCTAAAATATGGATAGATCTATATAGCCTGAAAAACGTGTCTGATTGAAATCTGAATATGAACCATTATTTTTTGTGACTTTAGATGACTATCGTTAAACTGAAACATTGAATAAAAGCTTTGATAAAAAAATCATTACTAGATATGATTGATACTATACATAGGGTAAACAAGATAAGGTGGTTGGTGTAGAATATCAAGCCAAATGGAGTCGATGACCTTGGAGGTCTTTTGCAACCTTAATGATTATATGATTCTAAGATTTTTAGATTTGTTTTCATTGAGGTTTTAAGCAGAAATATTCTATCAAATAGGCTTTACATAACTGTCACAGCTGATAGCTCCATTTGGTTTTGTTGTGAAAAGTATAGCATATATATGAACATAAAAGTGACCAGAATAATTAGCCAAATTTTGACCTGAGGTACATACAGAAATATGTGATTCCACTAGTCTGAGCTTTCCCCTTCTGTCTGCAACTGCTGCTACAGAGCTGTGACAACTGCTACACTAATCTAAGCAATATTAGATGCTTTCAGTGATGAAGTGAGGAGAAGCAGAAAGACTCAGTGAGAGAAACAGTAGATAGATGATTAGTATGTCACCCACACAGATCTGGTACCGACTTGGCTTTAAGACCTCCTTGAGGAGCCTGCAGTTCTTCATTGAGAGAGCAAAGAACCAAAGTCAAACCACAAGCATGTCTTCTTTACATACCAAAGCCTTCACTTTACAGGAAACAGTGGCTTTTTAAGTTCCTGGCATAGGTAAAATACACAGTTTTGTATAACATCCCTCAAAACAATGGGAAAAGCAAACAGGTGTCTCAGGTTATACAAACCTTTATGTACACATCCATTGCCCATTGGTTCTGAATAAAATACTACTTCACTTTTATCAGAAGTCATACAACTGAGTGAAAAGTGAAAACAAAAGTTTCACAAGAAAATGTGTCAGAGAAGCTCTGTTTTTAATCAATGACCCCTTTAACTTTGAGTCACTAACCACTTATCGAACCTAGTAGCTACATAAGTTTTCACCAACTTTATGGTCTATCTATACAGTCCATGCCTCAACAGATTGTCAAGAAGGATGTTGTTGGAAACTTCATATTGCTAAAATCATGTGACATCTACAGCTGAGCTTTCCCCCATCCACTGAGCCAGTTACTTCACTATGGAAGCCAGTCAGATTGTTTAAACATGATTTATCCAAGAAAAGCCACCTCAATGAACACATAGGAAGACCTCTGAAGTCCTAAAATGACTGTGGTTTTAAATCCCATATATGTCTCTAGTCTTATCTGCGACCAAAATAAATTTTAAAATAAACGAAGTCGTTAAATCCAAATCAATTTAAGAAATTAAAAGAAAGATTTATATCCAAGTGGGTGTCTTGAAAATATTTTAATGTACTACAATTGAATACTAGTTTGTCTCTAAAGCAAAAGTCTCCTGATTTTTGGAATGATTTTTGAGTCACCTGATATTAACTCTTGAGTTTCCATATTTAAAAATTGATAATAAGAGTTTAACCTGAGTCTGTTGGCTGAAGAAAGATGTGTTTCCTTTTTGTCTTATTTAGTAAATCAAGTCCGATTTCCCGATACATTCTCAGGAGCTATGTTAATCTCTTTAATATTACTTTTACTGGTATGTAATAGCTGGAAAAAATATCCCTGCCACAAGTTTCCATAGAGATCTTATTCTTCTTTAGAAGTATTTCAGTTCTTTGCTTCTCTGTTGTTGTAAAGATGACAGTTAACTAACTTACTGTGGAAGATGAGGGTTATCACTGAAAAATAATCCGTATGATACTGAGAAACAAAATCCAGAAAAGCCTTTTAGAATATTTACTTTTATATATGAGGGTGATTCTGAGTTTTAATACAGAAATACAATTTTGCTTCTAAGAACTTTCATATTCATGTGTGTTTCAGACACATGAATAAAGGATACTAATTTAATAAGATATCTTTATGTATTGCAAGCAACAAAAATTTATGTCAACTCATTTTTATTCTGTTTGAAGAGAACACTAAAACATTGCTCATAAATATATCAGAAATTTCAGCAGTTGTCTTCTAGCCCCTCTTGCCCACTGCCCCCGCAATGTTTGCACAGCCTTCAGTTCACAGACAACAAATAGTGTGTACAGAGATTAAATACCAATAAGAATTGTTTTCTATATTGCTCCTTCCAGCGTTGTATATAGTGTCAAAATACGAGTTTCAGCTCTTTTATGGATATTCATAGTTTCAGAAAAGGACTGAGATTAAGACAGCTAAAGAACAAACATTAATGACAATTAATTAACAATTAAAAATTAATATCCAGCCTCTAGCAGCCATTCCAGCTTTCAGATGGCATCATGTCATGTAGCATAAGAATCACCATTTCTGTCCAAAAGCCAGTACCCAACTAGAGTAAGAAAGAATGGACTAACAGAGTAGCATAGCGTAGCATATTGTAGGTGGCATAGCATGGCATTCCTTAGCATTGAATGGAACAGAATAGAAGTTTTCTAATTTTTAGCTGCTGTTTCGCTTTGTCTCATTTCCCAGGCTAACAAGGAAAAGATCCAGGTCCAAATTCACTAATAACAACTTCCTTATTACCAATTCCTGACAGCATCTGGAAAATAAGACCCAAGTGCAAAGAGGATGAATATTAAAACAGATAAGATCATTCCTTGCAGTAATTAACAGCACCTACCTATGCATCAATTTTTTCATGAGCATCCTGGAGCAAAAAAACCCCAATGTTTTATTTTCTTCCTAAAGATTTTTTTTTTCTGCAAGAACTTAGAAAATCTGTTTAGAATTGTTATTTTAAAAAACTAGAGTTAGAGTATCAAGTAGCAGCCCTGCTTTGATGTCAGCAGCGATTCTGTTTCTTTCTGTCAGAGGTAAAATAAATGAAATGCTTTTGTAATTAAATAAATGGAAACTACTCCAATTATACTAGTCCCTAATGATAAGTTTGTTGCTGTCGGAAAAGTCTGATTTCAAGCCACTTTCAAGTAAATAAGAATGTTTGGATTAGTTGAAAATGTACAGGTAAGAACAATATCTTCACTGTTATGAGAACAGCAACTGTCTCATTCCTTCTGCAAAATGAAGAGCTTTGAGTGTTTGGCTTTAAGTCTTGCAGACTTTGTTTCTAGTATGATATTTTCCCACTTGGTTCTAAAAAACACCATTCAGAAAGAAACTGTTTAGTTCATATTTCATTTCCTCAGAGATCATGTGTGTGAAATTTTCCATATGCAACATAAAAGTCAAGCACTTGTTTTTCCTGATGGGAATCTTACCAGATGTTGGGGCTTTTTTCCCCAGAAGGAATATTTTTGGACTGTTAGCTGGTGCCAGAAGATTATCACAGAATAAGAATGACTGAGGTTGGAAGGAACCACAGTGGATTATCTGGGCCAACCTCCCTGCTCAAGCACACAGCACAGGATTGTGTCCAGACAGTTCTCAAATATCTCCAGTGACGAAGACTCCACAATTTCTCTGGGCAACCTGTTCCAGTACACCGTCAACAGTACAGTAAAGAGGTTCTTCCTCAGATTCAGGCGGAACATCCTGTGCATCAGTTTCTGGCTATTGCCTTTTGTCCTATTGCTTGGATTATGCATCTTTTATTTTCTTGATGTATTAAGCAGTTGTGTTGGTTTAACACAGTTTGGTTTTAGTGGAGGGCGGGGGGAAAAAGCTGCTTGAAACTTCTCTGTCTGGCACAGAGCCAATCGCTGAAGGCTCTGACGATGGGGCAGGTTACTAGCCCAATCAGGCAAGTTGGTAACGCCTCTGTGATGACATATTTAAGAAAGGAAAAACCGTGGGAAGCTCTTTCTCTTCTCCCGAAGGGTGGTGAGGCGTCCACCGGGGCCCATCTGGCCAGGGCCCTCCCAAGGCCGGGACCATGCAGCCGGGGCCCTCTTGAGGCTGGAGCCACCCGTGCGCTGCTGGCAGGGACCACGAGGCCAGCAGCGAGAGACATGGCCAGCAATTCCCTCATGTGGAGCCCGGGCGAGATCAACCTCTCAGCTACAACTTACAGACACCAACTTTCTTCCGAGTCAGAGAAGAAGGAGAAGCGAGGACACGTGAGGAGAACCGACATGGTGGCACCGAGGTCAGTGAAAAAATGGAGAGGGAGGAGGTGTTCCAAGCACCGGAGCTGAGATTCTCCTGCAAGCTGTGGTAAGGACTATAATACAACAAGCTATTTGCATCCCCTATGCACTTCACGAATTGCACAACCTTGAAGAAAAGTACTCATGCTGGAGCACATGGATACTGAAAAGCTGTAATCTAGTGAGGAACTCGAACAGAGAGAGATGACCCTTGCTTTTCGAGATAGAGAGCCTTCTCTTCCAAACTAAAACACATCATCCTTAAAAGACTAAACTCTATGAACTAAAATGACCCATGCTAGGCAGTTATGAGAAAACTGCTTGACCTGTGGGAGGGACTCAAGTTACAGCAGGTTTGGGCGGGACTACGGCTTGTGGAAGGTAAAACCACACTAGGAAAGTTTGCAGAGAACTATCTCCCATGGGAAGGATCCTACAGCACAGCAGAAGAAACTCTTTTCCTTAAGCATACTGAAGAAAGATTTTTAAGAAGTGAAATATGGGTGAAAACCCCTTGTTTTGTTTCCTTGCATAGTCAGTAGAAAGAGGGAGGGACTGGGAAAGAAAGGTGTTCTGAAAGTTTGCTTTGGTTCTCATTACCCTTTTTACTTTTAATTCTGTTAATTATAAATCTTCTTTATATTGTTTAAGTTTTGAACCTGTTTTGCCTTAAAGTTTGGTGTTTTTTTTCAATAATCCTTATCTCAACTCATGAAAATGAAGTTTTATTTTCCTGTCCTCTGCTTGGCTATAGCAGGGGAAAATGAGTGAATCGCTTTTCATGGGTGCCTGGCCTTTGGCCAGCTTCAAACAGCGACAGCAGCAGAACAGGATTTGAACAGGAGGTTGATTTGACCAACATTTGTCATCAACACACCACTTTTTCCACTTTTTTTCCTTAAAACACTGGGCATTGACTCTCTACTAAGAACTGAACTGTGACCTAGGTGAGTACAATGTCCAACTGTATTCAGTTAATTCACATTTGAGGTACAAACTAATTTCTCTACAGAGAGGAATAAGATCCCTCAGAGTGAAATGAGACATATAACTGGTATTTCAACTATCTCACTAAACAGTATGACAAGTGCTCACGGGGACACTCCTTTGCTTCTCCATGGGTTAAGCACCACAGAAGCAGGTCTGTGGGCACTGTGAGCTCACACAACCTGGTGAGACCCTTGTACAGAGCTGGCACATGACCCTGTATGTGCCTTTACTGAATGGTAGTTACCTATATTTAAAAATGTTAGAAAAAAAGTTATTGCAGCAGCAAACAATAGTCTTTAATTAGTCAACAAGGGATTGTACCAGAATTGCATCAGCATAACAAGTTTGCTGAAAGATTTATAAGGCTTGTTCACAAAAATATCTATGCTTCTCACAATTTAAACATATTTAGCATTTTCTTTTCTTAAAAGTATTATAATGATTTTTTTTTTTTTACACACAGAAGAGCACAGAAAAGTAGATACCTGAAAGTTTATAGGCATGTATGAGTCTGAAACACTAAGTATTTCAAGAAGAAATTTCTTCATTGAAGACAGGTAAAATCCTTTTAAATCTCACTAGGTTCATATCTGCATCATAAACTGCCTATATACCTTTAATGTGTATTAGGGGTAAAATATTTAGGTACATCAAAAAAAGTCAATGAGATGCTCTTTGCCTTTTAGAATCTAATTAGAGATAAAATATGGTCCTAAATGAAGTAAAGAAAATTGCATGAGAACTATGCAGAATTTCCCAGATGAAGGATATCTATGTAAATGCTTTTGAAGTTTTTTATTTTCCCCAAATGTGATTTTTAAAATGCCTATGTTTAACAATAAAAGACGATACAGAGAGAACACTATATTAACTCATAATTTATTATGTAGTACCAGGGTCTTGCTATATCTACACTTTATAGCGTCAGTGTAGCACACTAAGAGCTCTAGGACAGGTGGGCAAGCCAATAAAAGTTCATGTAAAGAAGAGGAAATTACAGATAAAAAAATGTTGGCTTGTGGTTGAGCAGATTCTGGTAGAGTCTAAAATCCAGCGGATGTAAAGAATAGATGTTATTGCTCATTGCCTGTAGTGAGTTTTCAACTTAAGATAGTGAAAGCAGGAACAGAACTTTGTAAAGTACATGAATAGGGAGTTAAAAAAAAAAAAAATCTTTCTGTTTTCCTACCTTTTATTTTTTGGCAAGGCTTGGTAGCAGTACTTCGAGCCCTAAAGAAATCTGTTCTGTTCCATAGACTTTCCATGAGAATATTATAAATGTAGGGATGTGTTTTAGGAAGAAGCCTACCTGTGGTTTTGTACTGAGCTCACTGGGCTCTGGTTTCCAGAAAAGACTGTTACATAGGCTATACCTGAAGAACAGGTAGGGTTGTAAGCACCCTGTCAAATGTCAAACTGTAAGAGATTACATTGTGCGTCTACCATTGCAGAATTCACACTGCTGCTGTCATACGGCACCACTTTTAATTTGTGATAACACTTTTAAAAGTAATCAAAATTTTTAATTGCTTTTGTGATATCATAGTGTTGTAAAAGCAAAATTTTGGATTTGAAGCACTTCATTTTGCTAGACGTATATCTTGTCTCTCCACTCTTTATGGCTATCATATAACTTCTCCCAATTTCAATTTTTTTAAAAGATTAATTTCAATTTATCTCAAATTAAGATGCATCCAATACTACTTCTGCATTGTAAAAAAAAAATAAAAAATCATGGTTTCAATAAATTTTTATTAAAGTGATTGTAAATTACTATAATGTAGTACATTACAAATCATCCTGTTAGAAAATGTTTTGATGTGTCTCCAAAATAAGATTAAAATTTCAGTATTAGAAATGAGTTTTGCATTGATTTCATAACCCTATATGGCACTATTTTAAAAGAAAGAAGTGCATTATTTTCCTCTAAAATCCTGTTTTGACACCTTTGCAATATTAATAAATACTTTGTTTTCAAGATGCCAGATGTTATTGACAAGAAATTAATATACACTTATGTTGTATATTTAACAGTATTCCTTCTGAAGTTGAGTAATTTGCTGAAAATCAATAACTTGAAAGTAAACTTTATTCAAAATCCTGTCATCTCTGATCTCTGCCTTTCCTTGCAGCAGACAGACCTTTCCTGTTACTGGAAAACTTTCCATGCCAGCCTCATAATAAAGTTTTAAATGTTCTTAGAAGCCACAATTTTTCATCCATTTTTTTTCTAAGGAGCTGGTCATCACAGCATTTTATCACTCAAATGAATACTATACACGGAAAAATGTTCTTGTGGCTCATGGGGTTTTTGCCCCAATAAAATGAATGTAGGTAGAAGTATGCAGAAATTAGCATAAAATTTTGTGTTTCCAAGGAAGCCATTTTTGGATGACAGGGATAGGGACTAGGTGATCTTTTCAGCTCACTTTGAGTCCTGGAATCTTTAATTCTGTGATTTCTAAGTAGAATAGAAAACAGCCTAAAGAAGGTTGTCTGGTCAACAGCCCAACAAAATCACAGTTTTTATAACTGTTGAAGGGCAAATGTAAAAAATATTAGGAAAATACTTTTTAATACTTTGTCAATTTGTCCTTATCTCTTTGGATAAGAATTTCTTGTGGAAGTTTCAAATATAAAATTTATATCTATGGTCACCCTGAAGGAGGTATCAGAACTTTGTCATCTTATCTGAGTGCTTTTTCAGTTTATAGATAATTTTCTCAAAAGTTGATATGAAATGGGACTAAAAGTAAGGATGATTACTCCAAAAGAAAGAAATAAAAGGAGTGTATAGAGGAAGGAATAAAAAAAGGAGAGAAGTTAAATCAATGTATCTTATTTTAAAGTGCGAACATTGTAGGGTATAATTAAGTTTAAGTGTTCTGCCTCATGTTAAGGACTCTTTTCAGTTTTTCACTATGGGGTCCCTGCAGGTATCAAATAGGATCTGAGGTGACAATTTCTAATTTTATACTTTTTCATTATGTTGAAATACTGTTGGTGAGAGATCATAAGAGGAAAGAGAATCTGCAAAAATTACTAGTAATACTACTGATAAGGTCAGATATTAAATGAAAAGTTCAGAAAACCCTGTGGTATCATGCAAATTAATTGAGAAATGACTGAGAAGCATAGTTCTTATGCTATCTGCTAATGAGAGGGGGAAGAAATGATAAGTAGGCTGAGGGATTTGAGCCAGAAAATACATCTTTACAGCAAACCTATCAAAAGCAAATTCTCATGACACAAGTTTCAAATTCTTTATGACCAAGAGTCTGATTTCACTTGACTTGGAGAAAACCAGTGATATATAGTAGGCTCAGGAAAGCCGTGTCATCAATATGTTCACATTAGTGAACATCTCGTTATAACACGTCAGACAGTCTAATTAGTGATGGTTCCTCAGTAAGAAAAGGTTACATCAACTTATGTGTAGGCTAAACAGCATTCTCTACACTTGCCAGCAATACATAAACAAAATGAGGAACTTGTTAATGCCGCCACAGTACTGTGTGTTTACATTTAAAATTGATATTTTCTTTTGCATCATACTGTAGGTGACATATTTTTGGCAGCTAAATATTTCAATGTGGTAGATATCCTTGTAAATGAACAATGTGAAAAAAGAATTTTTTAAGCTTTTGGTTTTCTAAAAATGCTGCTGTAGTCTTTATTAATTTATAGAGTGGAATTACTTCTCATAAAGACTGCTCCCTTTTAACTTTTTCCTTCATTACAGGGAAATGACATGTAGGTAAAAGCAAAACAAAGGGAACCAGCTTTCTTCTGTGACCTTCTATGCTCAAAAACAAAAGAAACCCACCAAAAACACCTCACCCAAACAAACAACCTCAAACTGTCAATATCCTAGAAAAGGTTGGGCTTTAAAGATTATTGCATAAAACAATAATTATATATGTATGTTCATATATATGTCCCCAAGAGCTCAGAATATACTTAGTGAGGTTTTATTCTCATGCAACGTTATGAATGACAGAAAAATAAAGCATTGCTGCAGTGCTGATAGTTACTCTTAGATAACTCACATTTCTACACAGCTTTTAGTAACTTTTATAACATCTCAAAAATTCCTTTTCTCTGATCTAGGAAGCTGATCTCATCCAGCAAAGCTGAGAGATATGACATCTTAAAATTTGTGAAGATAACATCAAAGTTGAGAGAAGAATAATGACAGTATGTGGAGGTGATTGTTTTATAATAGCATTTCCTCCTGTTTCAATCGACAGTATGTATGTCTTAAAGGACTATATATTAAAATTAGGTGAAGCAAAGTAATTTCTCTTTTGTTTAGTATTTTACATATAAAGACATATTTGAAAAAGAAAATATTGTGAAAGCTTTTTTCCTCTTACCTTTTTCAAACGGTTTAGTACCATATGGTTTCTCTTCCCTAATGTAGTGGTATGATTGAGAACCTCATGAAATAGTTTTTAAAAAATAATAGTAAATTCTTATTTAACTTGAACATTTTTTTCAATATAGAGGAGGTTTTTTTATTTCTTTCCTTTATCTTGCTGCTTGTTTTCATGAAAGGCTTCAGAAATTAGTATTCTGGAGATTGTATGCAATTGCATTTGGTTTAGAATAGCAGTTTTGAATCTGATGTACTTCTTAAGAAAAAAAGATAACTTAGAGAATTATGAAAGTAATGAAAAACAAATTGATGTTTTTCTTTAAACCTGTCAGTTTTATGGTTGTTTAAACAAGTCTTAATGTCAATCTAAAGGATTTAATTTACATCAGACTGTAGGTGGTGTTTTCTTGGCAGGCCCATATATTCCAAAAGGTTTCAGAAAGCATAAACATATGCAAGATGATAAATTGATATAATTTTTTTTTCTTATATTGCCTGTAACTAACTTTTTCAAAATATTTGATTAGCATCCACATGTCTGCATTTTACAGGCTCATGAACCAGAGATAATTTACTTGTATTTAATATCTCTTTTCTTTCTTGCATTACTTCTTGTTTATTCAAAAATTTTTTAATCAAAGTTTCAGTCATGAGGAAGTCTGTGAAGTGGAAATTCATAAACAATGTGGAAATTCAGAAACACTGCTAGAAATCACAAAAATAATTTTTTAAGAGAGTCTGCACATCAGACTTGTAGGTCGCTTAGGAAAGTACCTACAGTCATTAAATGAATATGTAAAATTACAAAGTGCAGATTTCTGAAATTTGTTTGAATTACTATTAGGTCTGAATTGAGTAGGTAATTTTTAGCTTAAAAAAAAATTAATAGGGTCTTTCATTTTGCTGACACAGACAATAAGACACCATCTTCCTTTACAATTTTATGTATCTAATTTTGCTTTATGACTATTTACTTCCCAAAAACCTGGTTCTTTAACATTTCTGATTCAGAAAATGTCAGAGAAATTATTCTTTCCCCATTGTAATCCATTGATTACACTGCCCATATAAAAATAAAATAACATTGCAAAAATGTCAGAAATGTATTGGCTATGGAAATGCTTAGAGAGGAAAAAGCTGTGTTGAATATGTTTATTTGTGAAGCCCTATTATGACTTTATTGAATCTAAATAGAAATTCAAATGGCATGATAAAAGAAAACAAGGTGATAGCATTTTTCCACCCTGAGCAACAGAGTGAAACAAATTGTCCATCCACTATTGGGCAGCCATTTGTGAAATAAGTAATTGATTATTTAAAAGAAAAACTATATTGTAATGTCAGTACATGAAGGAAGAAAAAATCAAGGACCTTTGACAAGCATTGAAAAAATCCCTGAATCAGAGAAGCACAGAGTCAACTAGGTTGGAAAAGACCTTTGAGATCATGGAGTCCAACCTATGACCTAACACCACCTCATCAACTAGACCATGGCACTGAGCGCCACATCCAGTCTTTTCTTAAATACCTCCAGGGACTGTGGCTTCACCACCTCCCTTGGCAGCACACTTCAATGCCAAACCACCCTTTCTGTGACGAAATTCATCCTAACGGCCAACCTAAACACCCCCTGGCACTGCTTGTGTACTCCTGTCCTATGGAGAATTGCCTGGGAGTAGAGACCGACCCTCACTTGGTTACAGCCTCCTTTCAGGTAGTTGTTGGCAATGCTAAGGTCTCACCGGAGCCTTTTTTCCTCTGAGCTGAACCCCCTTCTACCAGGTCTCCTCCTCTGCTGATGGCAAGACAGGCAGAACTCCTCTGACTCCTGCTGAGCTCAGGACTGGAAGGGTGTACCTCCACCAGCCTATTTGTCTTTCACTCTCCCTAATACTCCTTAGCCTTTCTACTCCTAAGCTCTGGCACTAGGCAGAGCAGATCGCTCACTCGCTCACACCGCACTCAGGTGTCTTTTGCACAGTGCTCGGGCACTTAGGGCAGGGTCAGACACTGCCTGCAGCCAGGGGCCTGGGCAGCTGCGTGCCCAGAGGGTTCTGTCTGGGTCAGCACACTCGTGCTGGCAGCAGCAGCAATGGCTTTTGATGGTTTGCAAATCATTGCTGGATCTAGTCAAGTTGGGGAAAAAAAAACCCCAAAAAACAACAAAACCAAACCAAAAAAGCCCCCAGCCAAAACACCACACCCACCCAACACATGGCTGGCAAGAGTCAGCCAAACAAGGATCTTTGACAGGTACAAGAAAGAGAAAAGAGAACGGGGAAAAACCTCCCAGTAAAAGAGAAAGGAAACCTAAGGCTTGTGTTTTGGGCCCTGAGATGAGAAGGCATAAAGTTCTTATGCTCTCCCTGTTCTGTATATTACAGAATCACACAGCCACACATTACAGAAATGGAAATATTTTAGGAATATTTTCAGTAGGTAAGCATAATGATTAACGTATAATACTATAACGATATTGTTCCCTATGGCAGTCAATGAGAAAAAAAAGCACCTTTGTTTGCAAATATATCTATCACACTTATTAAAAACCTGACAAAAACCCCCCAAACAACAACAAAAAAACTAAACAAATGAAATGTTAAATAACTATGTTTATTCAATACACTATGACTCACCTCAGAGCAGTTCTGTACATTGTCTCTTTTTTTTTCTTTATTTTCCTGCATTTGTCTCTTGCAGGGATCCCAATGAATCATTTCATTTCTTAGAATTTTCCTATTTCTCCACATAATGTGTGTATTTGTGGTACTTGTCTGGAAGGTATCTGTCACCTCATAGTTGGAATACCTTCAAAGCACTTACTTAAGTATTCCAAGTGAGTAATACCCAGCTCATGAACAAAACTGCTAACCAATAATGCTCATTATTAAATGCTTCATAGACTATTTTCTATGGGATATTACAAGCACATTAAAATACACTAAACTTTTAACCTATTAAAAATGAACAAGGTTCTCCATTAATACAAATATCTGCAAATCAGAGGAAAGGCGTGAAATATGGTCAAGTGAAAAAACATGTTACTGAAGAAAAAAACTTGGAGCAAATCATAAATGCAAATGGCCACGAATAGTCAGATTCCTGTGTTCTGCTAGCATGTCTCGGGAATATGTTACTGAAACTGCTGCTTTTAGCAATGACTTCTGTAGGACAGAGCAAGAGAGAAATGAGGTTGCCCTTTGCTGGGAGAAAGCAGGTACAGGCCCTGCTTGACATAGGTAGTTAGAGCAGTCCTGTTGTTTTCAATCAAAACAGTGGTTGTTGTAGAAAGAGACATTTGTAGATTAAATTTCCCTTTCTCTTTAGAGCACTGTAGATTCTTCAGTATCCTAAATGGATTAGTTAAGATTTTCTTAATTTTTCCATTTAATTTTATTACACACCCTTGCATAAATTGCTCTAGTGCAGCTGCATCTCTGTCTACTCAAGTGTCTGTAAATATTCCACTGTTCCCAAAACAAAAACAAATCTCAGGAAACCTACAAGTCTTGTTTTTTCAATAAAACAAAACAATTAAAAAAAAAAAAGTTTTGAGTTCTTCTAAATAGGTATCTCCAGGAAATATCAGCCTGACAAAGCTGACATATTTTCTAAATATTTTTCCCTTCAACTTCATCAAAGTTTGAAGAAAAGAAAAAAATCGTTCATCTATGAAATAGAGAATGCAGAATTTCAAGGACTGTTCCTTCTTTTGAAAAAAGACATTATTTGAAGAATTACCAATGCAACTGATGATAGCTTCGGTTCCATTTATAATTGAAATAGCTGCTTGAACAGCCTTCAGTACTATGCAAATATGCTGCACTAGAAGAATTATAGAAAAGAGAAACTATGGGTTCTTTCCTAATCTAAAAAACTTAAGATTTTTCTGTCTTCGTGTTCACCATTTTTCTTCTGTGGTTTTATTTCTACATAGGAAGGTAAATGAAACCTCTTAATAACAGTAATGTCTACACTTTATTGTAATATAGATACAATTAATTTTATGACAGTAATTATTCCAAATGTGTATTTCATTAGTTTACCAAGTAATTACCCAGAATTTTAAGTACTAATTGAAACACATTCAAATTTGTCTTCAAAAAAAGTATTGCAAAACACAGAAAATTTTCTAAAAAACTATTTAAATAGTATAGTAAACTAATACCTGCTTCTGGCCAAATTATTTTTTCCTTTGAGTGTTATATTATCTTGCTTTTGCAATTAGTCTTAATATCATTGCATTTAATGATCGAAGTGTAATGGTTGACTCAAGAAAATGTTTTTTTTTACAAAAATTTTCTGCAGGACAGATATTTTTTTATACATATAAAAGACCACAGTAATGGGATTTAAAAAAAATTTTTTTTTAGATTAATATTTACTTCATATTTGAGCTAGTTAAAACTAAGTAGCATTTAGGACAAATTTAATTTTAATAAACTGAAGTAATAAGGTAACTACGAGTAATTTAAAATTTAAGTATATATATGTAAATATGAAGACAAAATATTTCATATTATTGTGTTCCTTATATAGTAGAGTTTAGCATATAATGTTTTTATATTGGATGCAAGCAGTTTTATTAGCTGAAGAATGTACAGAGTGTAAACACAAGCCGGTTTCTCTTGGCTGTATATTTTAGAATTTTAAGGTTAGAAGTTGCATGGTAAAGGCACCAAGTGAAGCGGTATTATCTTTCCTTTTTTTCCTGTTTTTTCAATGACCTCCATAGACTATTATTGTATGTAGTTTTATTTCTCTATTAAGAAAATATATATTTGTGAGTTTGGGGTGAACTGCTGTATGAAACACTAAAAGATGACCGCTGAAAAGGCCCAGCACATTACAAAAATTGCAAACTTAGTTTTCCATTAACATTTTCTATTTTGGCATCTTAAAAAGAGTGGAAGTTGATTTCAACAGAACATCCTGTGGGGAAATTAGTTCATTTTGCTAAAGTATCTTAATAATTACAGTGACATCAAGGTTAATTGCTTAATCTGTATTGCCATAGTGCAGTCCTGTAGAAATCCCAACACAATCTGTTCTATAATTAGTGCCAGAATACCCATATATAGAACAAGCTGTAGCCTAAATAAATAAATAAAAACCCCTGATATGATTAATAAATAAAATTTACCAGGGTGTGTGTGTATTTGTGTGTGCATATATGTATATACATACATACAAAGGGAGGTGAAGAGATTTCAGAAAACAGAGGTTTTGCAAACGCAGTCTATTAAACCCTTGAGGAGATATAAATAGCTGAGGTAGAAAATAACTGCAAGCAAGATGTTTTATCTCCCTATTCTTTTCCAGCTCCAGAATGTAATTGCTAGCCAACACCATCAGATTTGCATCAGGTCCCATGCTTTGCTCGTTCCATGTCAGAAACTAAAGTGGTCAGAGTTTAAAAAGTAATTGTGAAGATCCTTCTACTTCACCTTTTGGGTTAATTTCAATAACATTGCCTATTGCTGAACTTACAGATTTGTATTGCTTTGGCACACTTCATTAGCACATGATCCCATGTGGATTTATTGACTGTTCAAATTCTGAAGATGTGCCATACTGAGGGACAGTGTGGTGCCCCTGATAACTCAGGATGACATGATGGTTCCCTTCCTGCTCTCTTCTCATTTTCGGAAACTGTGAGACCATTTGCGCATTACTCCTTCATATTAGTCATTAGTTCTTGCTGAATGCTTATTACATCTGAGGCACAAGCTGTGAGTTACTCTGCGTTAGCTAATACAGTTTTCAAATAACCAGTATCTGCAGACAGAAACCAGCAACTGGATCTTTAATGGTTATCTGTATCATTGATATAATTTTTCAAAAGGGTTGAAAGGAGAAGATTTAAGGTGTTTACTAAGTAAGTAGCAATATACCAAAAGAATTCTGCTTTTAATGACCTTTAAAGAAAAAAAAATTCTACAGACTATAGCTCTCCCATTTTTACAGAAATTAGGATAGGTAAATCACAGCCAATACTTATCTCAGCTATGTACCTCTGAAAAATGTGGCAATGGAACAAAACATGTTCTATCATCCTTTATTGTGTTTTGTACATCAGAACTGAAACATGAAGCCTAATCCTTGAAAACAGACACTTTTTACACATCTTAAGGTACACATTCTATTTTCAATGTTAAGCCCCTCATTCAAAAGCTGGCATCACTGTGATAAAGCCTGATAATAGTTTATTGTTTTAGATACTATGACTTTTACGTTAAGGGAGTTGATGAGGCAAATTAGCTTTAATTTTAAAAAGGGGAGAAATATGTCCTTACTGCTCAAGGACATATTCTCCAAGGAGGGATCATTAAATAAGGAAATGTTTCCAATGACACATACTTTAAATTATGTCGTATGCAAATTTCAAAATATCATTTTCATTTGTTTTACCAGCATGTATTTATGTAACCTATTTGAGTAATTTTGAAGACATGTTTTTTTATGTCATACAGATGTCACAGATAGATACAGCTATGGAAATGTTTTATGTTCGTACCTCTGAACTTGGCAACTTTTAAAATAGCCATTTTTTAAACTAAGACAATGATGTAGTCAAAAATAAAATGAAAAAACCTTTAATTTTCCTGCATTTTACTTAGTCATAGCCTCTTATTCAGTGCCTAATCATCTCCAGGGAAACACAAATTAACTCTCCAACATCTCCAGCACTTTTCATTTCAATGTTTTTTCAGCCAAATGCCACTTTAATTTTGAATGTTCATACTACACAGTGAGAATTTATGCAATTTACAAGGTATTTACCATAGCAGTTGAGAGACTGTTGTTTAGAAATTTCACAAGAATCTCTTTCAGCTCAACATAAATTCTGTTCTTTCAACACCCTTTAAAAAGGCAGTTGCTAACCTGGTAAGTTTATTTTGGCAGTCAAACTGTAATTAGTAACCTGCAATACTGTCAAAGAAGAAAGCTGAAACTTAGCACAGCAGTGAGTCTATACTTTAAGGCAATTGCAGCTTTCTTTTCCACACAAGTCAAAACAGTAACAACTTACAAAAGACTGGGAGTCTAAATAATGCCCCGAGCTTTTTAATATGTTTATTTTAAAGTGCTTGTAGCAGAATAATATTATTTGGTTCTCTGTTTTCCTTTCTTTGTCACCATAAATACTGCTTAGAATAGTTTTGTAGCTCATAAGATACCAGGCTGATTGGTATCAGTAGACATAGGATAACTACTTCCTAGCTTTGCTGATTACTTACTGCAATTATTGATCTTTATCCTTTATTTTTAAAGCACATGGGTCCATTTGGTTAGTGCTCCCTCACAAATTTCTTTGATTTTCTCCCAGAAATATATACAGGAGAAGCTGAGGTAAGACCAGGTTGAATAAGAATTAGCTGATTTTAAAACTGCTAACAGGCTGACTTTTAGTTCAGATTTCTTACTTTTGATTAGAGGTGTCCATCAGACACAAGTAACTGTGCCCTGTTGTGTGATTTCAGATTTTGGTATGAAACTTAAAAAAGACTATTTTTACTTATTTGTTTTAAAATCATCAAATATTAGATAATAAAAGATTGATTATGCTTGTAAGTAATACAAATCCACATTCATACTTAACTAACACTAAGCAAGTTTTTTGGGGACTTTAATGTACAACATTAAAGAATGTGTTTACAATGTTCCTGCTGTCATTTTCACTGTGAAAGATACCTGCTGTTCAGCCTTAAAAGGTCACATAGTCTTGGCTTCCCTGACTTAATCAATATAAACGACATGTCTCTGCATCAGAATAAACAGCCACTGCTGCCTCTTCTCCTTCTTCCAGATGAAGTACCGTGCTATTCCTGATCTCCTCTTGCCTCTGGGTCAGTCTTTTCCAACATTCATAGTCAGTGCATAGGGTGACTGTAAAGACAAAGAGAACACTGGAGCAATGTTAATGCAGTTGTATATGACTGATTGGACAACCTCAGCAAAAATTGATCTTCCCGTCACCCCTTTGAGTCCACTAATGTCATGTTGTTTTTTCAAAGAGACTTAAGCGTACTTGATAGACTTGTTCTCAGGTATTTCATTCTAACCTCAGAGGGAGTAAAGGGTAGGGTGATAAGCAAGGTCACTGCCTATTGAACTGAAATTAATTAAATGATGAATGGCCTTTCAAGATAATTATTATCATACAAGTATTTCAGCACCTTTCTGAAGGCCTCCTACTCAATGCAGGATCATATTCAGCTGGGTTTTGATTACCTCCAAGGGTGGAGACGATATAGCCTCTCTCAGCAACCTGTTTCAGTGTTTGACCATACCACAGCATTTTTGTTATGGTTGACTGGAATTTTCTTGAATTTATGCCCATTTACTCTTGTAATGTCACTGGGTGACTAAGAAGAATCTGGCCCTATGTCCTTTACTCCTACCTATCAGGAATTTGTAGACGTTCTTTCTATATCTCTTTCAGTCAGCCTAGCATGGATTTTGTGGGGTGTTTGAAATGGGTTCAAGGGTTTCTTGTTTCATTGCTTAGTTGGGTTTTTTTTTGTGTGTTGTCTCTGTATGTGTGTGTGGTTTGTTGTTTTTATTTCTCATGTAGATTGCTCATGTTTTAGAATGACAGGTACTTGAGGTCAGAGAATTTAATCTAAGACTGCACTATAATTATTCTATTAGATAGCAATGGAAGAAAAAACATTTGAAGCCAAATTTCAAATTATATTTATTTCAGTTCATTGCATTACAGCTTTAAAAGCTTTAAGATATTCAGTCTGTATTCCTGTTGAATTTGGGAGTGTATTTTAAAAAGAGTCTGGCATTCTTCGTCTACTGACAATTTAAAAAATTACCTTGGCAGGATAGAGAATGCATTTCTTTAAAAGCATGATAAAAAGTGAAAACTATAATTTAGACCTTTTCAGATCAATCTGTAGTTCTATTGAGTAATACACCATGTCTTTTGGTGTAATTGTTGGGAATATATACAACAGCACCTGCATAAATGGAGGAAACTTGCAAATATATTTCTGAGAAGTTTCCATAGACTTCAAGTATTAAGAAAATTGAGACCTCCACATACATTTTGTTCTAGCACTGTTTCAACTCCTCTAAGTCTGTAATAAACTTTTTCTCAGAAAAATAGCACCTCTTTTCTTGTGCAGGACTGTTATTGACAGGTCCTTTTATCCTGAGTTGTTTTGTTAATCAGATATGTAATATAGTTTTGCAAACAGTAGTAGTGACACAAAGGTGTGTTTCACAGTTCTGGAGTATTCCAAACTGTGTATTCCCAGATCCACACTATGGGAAAGACCTAAAGTCAAATTATTGTCAAAGGAAAAGGATTATATGTAGCGTGAGATGAGCATCTTTTGGGGACCAACTGAAGCATAACTATTTAAGTCTTGAATAGGTGTTGCTTCATTCTGGGAAAAAAAAAGGGGGTTGTGGATACTGATAGATATAAATAAACCAGCTCAAATAAATGACTGTTTTTCTGTTTTGTTTGTTTGTTTTTGCTTTTTATTTACTTTATTTCTTTTGAGTTAATTGAGGAGTACTGTGAATACTTGCTGCCTTGTCAGGTATGGAATCAGGACTATTATATAAAAATAGATGGATTTTCAAGGGGTTTTCTGCCGTCAAAATTCTTTGTTTATAATAACTGAATAGCACAAATTGCCATAGTCATTAAAAGTAACTGAAAGATATTTCATGGTCCGAGTTATACAGAAGGTCAGACTAAATTATCTAATTATTTCTGTTACCACAAATTTAAATCCATTACTGCACCTGAGAAGCCAAAATACAAAAGTGAAGACAGACAAGTGAGACTAATGAGAGAGCTTAGAATTTTGACTGAAAGTATCTCTTTTAGAAGAAGCATCATCCTAAAGTCTGTAATCTTTCCAATGTTATCTGTCTGCTGTTGAGGAATACATCTGGTCTGAGTAGCTGGGCTTGAAAGCTGCAGATGGAGATGCACATTGAGCTTGGGTGGGAGCCTGAGACAGGAGGCTGTGAACTGTCAACCTTTGGGATAACAAAGGGAACGAAGATGGGTGGTGCCAGCCAGGTGAATGGGCAGACCTTTTGGATAATAAAGGAGATGAAAGCGAGTGACAGCCAGCGAACTGAATGGACATGGAGAGGGGCAGGAGCAGGGCCCTAGGAGGAAGAGTGAGAACAGAGGACAGTCTGTGAGCGTGTAAAAGCCACGGGGTTCCTTTATTGGGGTCCCTCCTCAGAAGCACCATATTTTAGAAATATATTAGACACTTAGGTCAAGTATAGGGGAAATTTAGAGGTTCTCTTTAAAGGACTTGCAGTCTATACTTGCAAGTCTGGTCCTTAGACTTCTGTATCAAGCAGTCTCAATTCACTGCAGAAATAATAGAGGGAAACAAGGAGGGTGTATACAGCTAAGAAATTCAGGGCTAACAAAGGAGAAGCCAATCTAAGTTTTAGAGAGATGACTATGCTGCTTATAAAATTAAAAAGGTTTGTTTAATGAGAAAGTAAAAATGCAATTATAGAAAATAAATGACCAAATTATGAGTTTAGAATACATTATTATGTTTCTCATAGAGCATAATTATAGTTGTGTCATTTTCTCAGTTATATTCAAGGTTGTAGCAGCACTTATATTACAAACCCTATATTTCAACGGTTTACAACTTGTCAGCAAGAAATTTACTTAGCAGTGGAAATTAAGATACTAAGTGTCAACCACAGAACATATTATTTCACAGTGTTACTTTTATGCATGGGAATGTAAGACTAAAAAGCACAAAGGCGCTGACTGGGCCAGAGGTCTGTTATTTTGGCACTACGGCTACAAATAACAGTACTAATCCCTTACTATCTTCCTAAAATTAGCATAAATATTCACTAGCGGGAGTGTTAAAATGTTGCTGTGTGGTATGATGCAAAGTTCCCATTTGGGATTTTTTAGGTACTGAAATATAATAAAAAATAAATATGTTCCATATTTTCACCACCTTTGACGAGAGAGGATTATCTTCTTTTTCCTGGTTTTGTTTGCTTATTTATGTTGCTTTTGGTTTTGTGGATTTTTTAAAATAGACATATTTTAGGTACTACAAGTGATTCTCAGTTCAAGTTTTCATTAGGATCAATCCTTTTTTTTTTCACTTTTCCTCAGAAAATGACATTTTAGTTTCAGCCCAGAAGTTTTGTTATTTGATGTTCTCCCCTTGATTTTATTACTTTCTACACATAGAAATACGAGTCATATATTTATATTAAATGTAAACATAAAAATTAATATTTAAAAGAAAGTGTCAGTCTTCAGTTAACAGCTCCCATTTAGCCTTTGTACAAACCAACTCTGTAAAAATTACTCAGAAACAGAATCAGAATAATGATTTGCTTTCACGTATTGGGAAAGTTTAACTGAAGTCCACAACTCAAAGAATTGCTGAGAAAGTTTCTCCTGGTTTCTCATAGTTTCATTCTACAAAGAAATTAGTTTGATG
>VWZT01009110.1:468333-581282 GCA_013397055.1 Pachycephala philippinensis
TTATTATTTTATTTTAGAAATATATTAGACACTTAGGTCAAGTATAGGGGAAATTTAGAGGTTCTCTTTAAAGGACTTGCAGTCTATACTTGCAAGTCTGGTCCTTAGACTTCTGTATCAAGCAGTCTCAATTCACTGCAGAAATAATAGAGGGAAACAAGGAGGGTGTATACAGCTAAGAAATTCAGGGCTAACAAAGGAGAAGCCAATCTAAGTTTTAGAGAGATGACTATGCTGCTTATAAAATTAAAAAGGTTTGTTTAATGAGAAAGTAAAAATGCAATTATAGAAAATAAATGACCAAATTATGAGTTTAGAATACATTATTATGTTTCTCATAGAGCATAATTATAGTTGTGTCATTTTCTCAGTTATATTCAAGGTTGTAGCAGCACTTATATTACAAACCCTATATTTCAACGGTTTACAACTTGTCAGCAAGAAATTTACTTAGCAGTGGAAATTAAGATACTAAGTGTCAACCACAGAACATATTATTTCACAGTGTTACTTTTATGCATGGGAATGTAAGACTAAAAAGCACAAAGGCGCTGACTGGGCCAGAGGTCTGTTATTTTGGCACTACGGCTACAAATAACAGTACTAATCCCTTACTATCTTCCTAAAATTAGCATAAATATTCACTAGCGGGAGTGTTAAAATGTTGCTGTGTGGTATGATGCAAAGTTCCCATTTGGGATTTTTTAGGTACTGAAATATAATAAAAAATAAATATGTTCCATATTTTCACCACCTTTGACGAGAGAGGATTATCTTCTTTTTCCTGGTTTTGTTTGCTTATTTATGTTGCTTTTGGTTTTGTGGATTTTTTAAAATAGACATATTTTAGGTACTACAAGTGATTCTCAGTTCAAGTTTTCATTAGGATCAATCCTTTTTTTTTTCACTTTTCCTCAGAAAATGACATTTTAGTTTCAGCCCAGAAGTTTTGTTATTTGATGTTCTCCCCTTGATTTTATTACTTTCTACACATAGAAATACGAGTCATATATTTATATTAAATGTAAACATAAAAATTAATATTTAAAAGAAAGTGTCAGTCTTCAGTTAACAGCTCCCATTTAGCCTTTGTACAAACCAACTCTGTAAAAATTACTCAGAAACAGAATCAGAATAATGATTTGCTTTCACGTATTGGGAAAGTTTAACTGAAGTCCACAACTCAAAGAATTGCTGAGAAAGTTTCTCCTGGTTTCTCATAGTTTCATTCTACAAAGAAATTAGTTTGATGCAGATTGATAGTAATCTATGTCTTTAATCAATTGTACTGCTTGAGCAAGGGTCATTTAGGTTTTCAAGTACAAAATTAGTTCCTGTAGGAGAATTCAAATATGTTCAACATAATAGGAACACTTAAATATTTATATACAGGAAAGACTTTAATTATTTCATAAAACTGATGTTTATTTTTGACATTCTGTTTGGGATTTTTAAATTTTTCTTATCATGTCTGTAATTTTTTTTTTTTTTTTTTGAGACTACGTCTGCTGGCACAATAATTTCTGGGGCTAATTTTTAGTTATTTATGTTTTAAATATTTGGCTGGCTTTTAATTACTATGAGAAAAAAAGTTCTTATTATTTTATTTTAACCTGATAGTTTCTGACTTTATTCAATATAGGAATTTGCCATTATTTTTAATTCTCTGAAGTAATTTTATTACATATTTTTGTCTCTTCATATATAGATTGCAATTATGAAAACTCTTCAGAGACACTTACCTGCACACAAGTCTGCAGTATCTGAGTTTTATTGTTGGATACTAAAAAATTTGCTGTGCAGCACAAGCAAACATGCAAATAAGCTTTTCTGTTGACTGTGCATATTATACTGGTAGCATGAAAATGTAATATAAACTCACTGAAAGTTAAAAAGCAAAGAGTTATTTAATCTCTGACAAAAATATCTACAAAAATATATGACATTTTACCAGGATTTCTTTCTTAGGAGCTCCCATCTGTCCCTATTTTATTTTTAGGCCACATTTCAGCTGTTGGTTTTGTATTCAAATGTGTTGTCTCTCCTGCTCCCTCCACTTGCAAATGCTGTCACATATATTAGAATGCCTCATATAAAGTGAATAACATTCATAGGAACAACAAAAATATCCCAGAACTACTTATTCACTTGTTGTCCTACAAATACTTATAAAAAATGATGTAAACTAAAGAGACAGTAAATACAGATTCATAAATTATGGAGACTGGAAAGCCTATTTTGGAATTTTTTTCTTACACAAATTGTGAAATTTAGAACTTAACTTTTCTGGGTGTATGTGTGTACAAGCTATGAGACTGTGCTCTTCACTTTTGCTACAGACGTTTTCTCAAAAAATAAAACCTATATTATGGAGCAGTTTTCTGCATAGGCCTACATTGAACCTAGTAAGATTGCATGTCAGGGAAGAGGCCATGGCCCACGAACAGGTTTCTGAACCAAGAGTCACCTTTGCAGAGGAAGTAGATAAGAAAATTTTAACATTAATTTCTTGTTGATGGGATGGAGCTGTACAGCTTTGCAGCCTTCTTAGACCTGGTCATCATTTTGTCCTGGCAGCTCTTATAAGCCGTCTGTAGATATCATATTGAGAAATTTTTTTTTTGGCTGAAAATACAAAAGAGGCACACTTAAATGATCTATGTAAATAAAAAAGGCATGATCTGTTTAAATTTGTTGACCTTGGTGGCTAGTGTGATTACTGCAGTTTTTCTTCTGTAGTATTTTTAATGTTTTAGAACATAACTTACTATTCTCACTTGTTTACACAACAGGAGTGATTAGATGATCCTGCTACACTGCAAAGAAATGGTGAGTCCATAATTTCATTTTTAATGCTTGGGTCAGGGTATTTGAAAACTGCACAGTGACAAGTCATAAGAAAGAAAGACCTGAGGCATCCAAGTGTGTGCTGAGTCTAAATTGCCTTGTAGCAGAATGTTTAGAGTTACATGTTTCCTTGGTCAGATGCTAAAATATAGCCCATTCACTGCATAAAATACTTCTGTATGTAAAGATATTTTCTTTCTAAATGTGATAAAATTTGCTGACATATGTAGAATTGAGCCAAACAAACACCATTTGCTGCCTAGGAGAAAGTTATTGCATACCAGCTTAGAAGTTTGATAGCTAAGGTAATTTGAAATCAGCTCATAGAAAACTATTTAAATATCTTTTCTTTATTAAAGAACACATACTTGAGCTTCCATTTCAGTTGTTTTGAGCCAGTAATCATTTTTGCCAGTCTCACAACCACTTGTGACCAGGTGCCAGCTGGATGTAACTCCATTCATCACCCCTCTCTGGGCTCGACCACTCAGCCAGTTTCTAACCCAACAAAGAGTACACATTCTCTAGGAGAAAGCCGTAACTGAAACATGGAAGCTGTGGGAACCAACAGCTGGTCTGAAAGTCTCACAGACATTGACTTGTTCACAATCACTATATACTCTTGAGAATTCGGTTTGTATCCGTGAGAAGTTTAGCATCAACAGAAGCAAGAACCCAAAACAACAGCTGAAGAATGCATAGCTGCTCGAGGGAGGCTATTATTTGCTTTAGATTTGTTTTAGATGGGTGTTAGTTGCAAGCAACCAATAGTTTGGAGGGTGTTAATGTAGAAGCCAATGGGGACACAGCACGACCGCCAAGATACTGTATAAAAGGGGCTTTGTAGAATAAAGTGATGCTTTTGCATTTGCATTTGCCACTGCCTGGAGTTGTCAGTGTATATATACCTGTCGTGGCCGCCTCAACAGTGACAGGAAACAATGTTCCTAAAACAGGATAAAGCAAGAACAGTTCAAACAACATACAGATCTCACTTAATGAATATTGTACTAAAAAAAGAAAAAAAATTCACCACCCCCAAAACTCATGATAAAGGGAAAAAAACAAAGAAGCAAAAGAGAGGGAAAAGGGGAAAAAAACCCCAGAAACTGCACGAAATCAAAATGTTCTTAGTAAACACCAGCACAAAATACTGGTGTAACCATTAGAAAAATTGAAGGTATTGCTATCACACAGTTTGGTCAGCAGCAATAGGATGTGGATTAGAGAGTGTTGTTGTGTGGATATAATCAATCCCAAACACAGTGTGTATGCAGTAATACACAATGTGTATTCTAAATATTTTTATTGTCTTAGGAGGACATCCTCATTCTGTCAAGTTAGTCCTGGTAAGTGGCCCAACAGTCTCTATACTGACGTAAATCTATTTAGACAAAATGCTTTAGAAGTTTGCGATGTACTAAACCTAGATTCAATCCAGAGAGCTACTGAGGAAAAAAAATTCCTATGGTAAATTCTTTGCAAGTAAATATGACTTCTATTTCCTACTGAACACTTGCTGGATTGCATAATTGGGCACAGTGCTCTTCACGCCCTAAACAAAACTGATTTTGTGCTATGCTTACGCAGATGGAAAATAATTTTAGAACCACTGAACAATATTCTACCAGCAAAACCTGAATTCTGCTAATAAAAATAACAGCATTAAAGGAAAAGTCCTGTTTGAGAAAGAGGTTCACTCACAGAATTGACAGTCAGTCTAACAGAAGTTATGTGTTATAGAAATTTTAGCACCATTTTAAGTGAGAGATACTGTGTTCAATGGCTTAAAATTTAATTCTTAGACAGTGAGGAACACACTGAGTGTTCCCGATGAGGTTAAAGGATTGTATCGGGTTTCAAAAACTGCTGCATTTGCAGCCATCCATTTCCACAAACTGAGAAATCATTTGCAATACTTTATTTGTAAAGGAAAGTTATTCCTATTTTTTCTTATTTTATGGGTCCTTGACACTAAAGATTGCTACTAAATATCACATGGATCTCAAAACATATGCAGGTCTTTTCCACTTTAAATGGGAATATACAGGCTGGTATCAAAGGTACTGAATTATTGAAAATCTTTTATTTTTTTTATCCTACATCTTTAGTGCAGATAGAGAAGATTCCAGACTCTGCCTTTAGATGATCTCCTTTCCAATGCAAACACATATTCAAAATATAAGTTAAGAACATTTGATACCCTGTGTGGAGGTGAAGTTCTCTAAAAAGTATTCTAAATAGCAGCATCTGAGACCTATTAGAATTTCTTTAAGAACTCCTTTTAGCAAGTCCATGTCAAGTCAGCATTGGCTTTTCACCCTGCTGTGTTACTTTAATAATCTGCATCTCCAATATAACTGATCTGCATTTGTATTGCAAAGGCAGTCAGAACTAGTAGAAGTGTCTCAGCAGGCTGTTTAGTATGCATCAAAGGTGTCCTTCCCTGGAAACTGAAAGTTATTATTTCTTGTTATATAAGACCAGTTTACAATTGAAATAAGCTATCATCTTCATTTTTAAGCAATATTACTGCTTTGCAAAAGAAATAACTGACTGTAACTTGCTGCAAATTACTATAGCTACAGAAGAGCATTCGCAAGGAATGTCATCTCAAGGAAAATACATTATGCTCAGGTTCTACAGGATTGCACAGTCTGATGTGAGAGAGTTAAAATATTTTTATGGATGACTTACATGTGTGCAGATAATGGGGTTGAACAAATTAGTCTGGTATATGAAATCATGTAGATCATTCAAGTCAAAACAGGTGTTCTCCAGTCTTGAAGTCCTTGTGAATATGTTTTGATAGCCTGCAGATAGAGCAAATACAACTTTTCTGTAGTCAGTTGGAAAATTACTTTTGTCTTCACCAATGAGCTTTCTTTCTAAACAGTGATATTTAAACAAAACATCACTGAATACAATATTTTTGTAAAAAAAATTATGTAAAAGATCTTCATCTCTCAGGTACACTAATATCCACATATGTTGGATATTTGTTTAAGGAAAAATAAAACATTCTCAACATTAATTTGCTTCACATGAAGTTAAAATTTTAATAAGTTTTAATAGGAAGACAATTTAGAGATTTACTAAGATTTGGTACTTCATCCTTCCACTGAAGGACATAAATCCGTGGTTTTATTATTGTTTTCCAAACAGGCCTGAAACTCACTGAAGCAAGGGACTTCATGATCACTTTCATTCCTGATTTCCATTTGCACCACTATTTGTTAATCTGGTGAGAATCATGCTTAGAGCCTCCACACTGTGGGGACATTTTCATTACACAGCATGTACAAGTCAGGACTGAAGACCATGGCCTAATCCGTTTCACTCCTAATGTTTTAATAGTCCAGTTTTTACTTCTTGATTCTGGATTTCAAACTCCCATGCTCCAGGTGGACTTCAACAGAAGAAAAGATGTGTCTTATGTTTTGTGAAGTTAGTCTGGGTTAACATGCAGCTTTACTTCATCTTCCTTGCTTTTGTATTCTTACAGCCTCTTTCCCCTATGAACTTTCACCCAAGCTTGCAAGCACATTTACATTGGACAACATATACTTCTCAGCTTTGTCTATATTCACTAGGCACTTCACAAACTGCCATGTAATTGCGGTCTCCAGCTAAAACGTGTGATTGCAAAGTTATTACAAGCTGTAGGAATAGTTGTTTTCACTGACAAAACTGTAAATGAAAACTTGATTAACATGTTAACAGAGTGCTCTGCCCCTCCCATGAGCATTTTCAAATCTTTTGCTTTCACCCAAAGTTTATCATACTTCTCTTTTGTTTGCAGAAACTATTGGACATTTTTGAATGCAAAATTATTAGGCCCACTCCTAACAGTTAAAATTTTGTGCTGCACATCTCAGGACAACTAAATTTTGAAAAGCTAAATTTTTGTCGAGTGCTGTTTCTCTTTTTCTTCGAGTCAAATAAATGCTATATTTCTGGGATGGAGGTTTTCTGTTTGTAAATGTGGTTTCTCAACGCTCTCCACTATACACTGTTTCCTTTGATTATAAAGCAGTGTTCCTATTTGATGGTGAGAAATTTGTCCTCTTTTTAAAATGGTGTCTAGAAATGCACTAGGATTCTTTCTTTCTCAACCACCCTTTCATTAGTTAAAAAAATTACTTTTCATTACTCTGCATTGATATGTTTTACATTTCTGTGTAAATAATGGATAAATGCCTTCTGTTTTTTAGTCAGACTGTGCTTGACTGACAGCCCAGTAAATAAGTAGCTCCAGGACAGAGAATATCTCAGGACAGAGAATATTTCAAGCTGAAAGTGACTCATAAGGATCATTGAATCCAACTCCCTGCTCCTCTCAAGACTAAGTTCATTGTCCAGATGCTCCTTGGACTCTGACAGGCTTGGTGCCATGACCCTTCTCTGGAGAGCCTGTTCCAGTACCCAATCACCCCCTCAGTGAAGAACCTTTTCCCAGAGTCCATCCTGGACTTCTCCTGATGCAGCTTCGTTCCATTTCCTTGTGTCCTACCACACACAGAGATCAGCATCTCCCTCTGTGATGCCAACCTTCAGGAAGTTGTAGACTGAGATGGGGTCACCTCTCGGTCTTATCCAAGCTGAATAAGCCAAGTGACCTCAGCTGTTCCTTGTAAGTCTCGCCCTCAAGGCCTTTCACCATCGTGGTCACCTTCCTCTGGACACACTGTGCACATGTCCACTGTGGAAGGCCATGCTTACTAAAGCATGTCTTAGAAACAGTAATGTTCATCATTTCTTGCAAATGTTGAAATCATGGTGGTGAAGTGAATGGTTTTAACGATTAATGACAGAGTTTCCTCACTCTTCTTTGCGCTGTAAAAAAGGTATAAAACATACTGTAGCTGAGTTATGAGTTACTGTTATGATCATTGTAAAAGTCTCACTGCCTGTGCTAAAAGACAGCTCTGACACACCACTGAGAGCCATGTACAGAGAGATTTTCACCACTTCTCCTCTTCACCTACAAAAAAACCTCAAGATGCCTTTTGGGCTTTTGCTAATTGTTAGTGTATGTGTCATTTATCCAAGAAAACATATACTTTTACTCTATACTAAGAAGTTGAAGTGATTATGAATACCCAAAATCTGTAGTGAAATCTGATTTTTATAAATCCCTTTTAGTAAACAGTGAAAAAAAAGTAATATGTTCAGAATTTACCACTGCTTACTAAATATCATAAATATAAGTGTATAAGCAAGCAAAGATGTGAAGAAGTTGAATGAGTTCACTCTGAAAATTATATGATCTTTTACATGAAGTTATGAACCAAAACATTTCAGAGTTTGGTGTGTATTTGAAATTAAATGGCTTCAAAATATGAAGAAGTCAAATACGTCAAGTAGTTAAATACTAAAAAAACCAAAAGTAAATGAAATCTCTAAGTCCTAAGTAGCCCATGCTCAGGCATAAATTATACTTGCAATTAAATAACAACTTCATCCGCAACTCACAACCACGCAACTTTTAACTATAAATGAAAAATTGCGTCACCTGAGGAAGATGCTAAAAATGTTTATCCATCATCTCCTTTCTCTGTCATTGAACCCAATGTCACTCTGATATTTGTTCACTGCCTTGTTGGTTTATGACTTTTACCAGAGAACAAGTGTGTTGCATGATTTCATAGCTGGATTCCAGGTGAATATACAATGGCAGTGATCTCTAAGCATACAGATCTTCCAAGTGGGAAGAATGTTACTTTAATGTTATCTCATGAAGGAATGGTTATCTGTTTCAGCAGAAGGCCAGAGTTCTAAATATAAATGAGAAAAAAAGTTGAAAAAAGGTAGTTATTTCTTCCCTTTTAAATATGAGCTAAACTATTTGAAACAGAACAAATAACAAGCAATAAGATGCTTTGTGCCTAAAAAGACAATGCCATTGGCATTTTGTTGTGTCTCATGAAGGTTATTTCTTCTTTCTTCATTTTAATATTAATAATTTAGTCTTCACACAGTACAAAGGCTTGTGCTAATACGGTATTGCTTGCAGGCTAATATTTCTTGTATGAATTATAAAATGCTCATGCTCTGGTGGAGGTAAAGCTGATATAAAAATCATATGAATTTTAAATAACAAAGTTACTGGAAAAGGAGATTATATAGGCCAATTAAAAAAATGCCCTCCAAAATAAAGCGTTATGCTTTCTTTTTGCCAGAAGCTTCTGATTATAAATATTATTATTAGAACTTGGGATTAAAAATGTTACTGTGTATTAATATTGACAAATTTAAGGTACAGCATTGTAATTATATTTATTATTGCTCTGTTAATTATTTTAACATTATTTTGATTATTAGTATAAAAGTAAGTACCAAGGAGTTTTAAAGAATATATTATTTTAAAAAAGCTTATATACTGTATAATGGCAAAATTTTTATGAGATATTACTTATTACACTACAGTTGTTCCACTGAAGTAGGCGCTGTGTAAACATCATATGAAACAGGAATTATTTGCTCCAACGATGTTAGAGATTAAAAAACACCCCAAAATCTACAAATTAAGGATGCTTCAATGTTGGAGTGTCTCATACCGCTAAGGACACTGAAGAAATCAACATCTTTTCAAAAAGCAGGCTCTTCAACATGCCTTAAATTACTTATTTCAAATTGGAGACATCCAGTTTATTAAATTTTGAAATTTAAACCACCCTCAACAGACTTCCCATCCTTTTTTGGTAAATTGTTATCTGGTGGTAGTTATGAACTAATGCTGTTCTTGCAAATCTTTATGGCTTTTTCTATATTTATTTCTGGATATTTTAATACATAGAATTTATCTTTATATCAACTATATATCTTTATATCAAATTCAGTATTCCTGATTCAAATTTCAACATTAAGTATTCAACAAATTACAGGGATAGAACTTTAATGAGTTACAAAAGTATGATATAGCCTAGAATTTCACCACTACTACATTAGTTCAAGTCAGTCTTCCCAAAGTTCCAATTTCCCTATCAGAAACAAGAGGGTAACTATATTTACTTACCATAAATAGAGTAGTGAGGCTTTATACAATTTTTGTGAGGAGCTTTATATCCACAGGTGGAAGGAATTAGGGAAACGAACATAAATTCTCTTGCAATCTATAAATACAAAGAGGCATTTAAATGTTCCTAATGAGCATCATACTTTAGAAATGGGTTCTTCCCATAACTCCCTGCAAACTGCCAGTCTGCAGTACGAATAGACCATTAATTTACACTTTTAGGCAAATATACTCTATTTCAAATAATTTAGCCTCAGCAAACACAGTAATAAGAAAGGAAGCTTGACATTAAGGAAAGAGGAATAAGCTGCCTCTGCTATGAGGTGTTGAAGCACAGACATGGACAGTTATTGCAATATAGCTCTGTGCTGCAAACTCTCAGCCAGTTCTTCGTGGTCCTTGGCAACTTGTGTCCCTATTTCCTTGGCAATGGTCAGGAGCACTGCTTTTTCCTGCTGTTGATGGTGTATCTTCTTTCCATGAGTTTTGTGCATGTGTCTGTGTTTGTGACAAGCTTTCTGTTGCACTTCATCTTGTCCAATCACTCAATATAAAAAGGCCATGCATGGTACCAGTGAAAATATTCTAGGAAACAGGTGAAAGACAAAGTAGCCTGTTATACATAGCTTTCACTCTTCTGTGTCAGTGACAGTGGTTGTGCACAGCGAATAAGGCTTTCCTTCCCAAAAGTGCTGTGATAATCATGTGTCACAATTCCTTGATGTTTTGTCAAACCATAGGACTTTGTTAGGGCTCTGTTGTCCGATCAGAACGAGACAACAGAACAGCCCAGAACATGCTGTTTTATATTTAATTACTGAATGAGGAGCACTAAAAACTGTTTTAAGATAATTTTAAAAGGTTAAGACAAGACTCAAAAGACAGATATCCACCTGAATAAACTATGTTGTTTAGGAACTTCTGTTTTAGCAAGTATAATTTAGAGATTTTGTTGTTTTATTATTTTAATTCTTCATTAAACTGCCTATTTCATTGTATAGAGATTGTCATATGCTGACAGCTGGTGTCTGAACCTCTATGAAAACATCCCAGCAATATTCTTATCCCAAATAGTCATGCATAATTGTTAGTAAAGATGAAATTGTTCTCAGAATTTTCACGATTATGGCTTTTCCAGTCTCCCAAATGCACTTCAGGGAAGTACAGTTTGTTACCAAGCAAGACTTTTTGTCTTACCAGTGGAGAAGATTAAGCCTTATGGACAAATGCATAACTTCAAAGGAGATACTAAGGAGTGTAATGCAATTTAGTTCTCTTATTTCTCTTTGTGTGCTTTTCATAAATGTATACTAAATGATATCCTACTGAGAAATATGTTTATAAACATACTGGGGGAAAAAAGTCAATTATTTTGAATTTGAGTACTATTTTTTCAATTTTGTTTTTTTGTTTCAAGAATATTTGTTGAGAAATAATAAATGACATTTATTTTATACGGATACAGAAAAATTCATGGAAATGATAACAAGATCATCTCATAAGCTCACAAACCAAGAATCAGAGCTTGGTACAAAGCATTATGGATGATGATCCTGGTCTTGAATTAGTTTGAAAACAAGGTATTGTTTACTTTTTTTGGTGGGATAGCTAAAAATTAAACATTCTGTGGTACTCCACAGTTTTTACAGTTTTGTTTTGCAACTCTTTTAAATACCCTATTTAGTACTAACATAATTTTCATTATATTGTAAGATAGTAATGTTTTAGTATGCCAGTACCATTCTACTAAAGGCAGATAATTTCACTTTGGCTGGTATGACTTTTTTAACATAGTGTCCAGCGTTAGTCTAGCGTTAAAATGTCTCTAGGTGGCAATGCAATGGAAATCACACTGTGGAAAAAAAGTAATTAGCAAATTTTATTTTGAATCTGTTCTCTGCTTCTTCTGTAAAACACAATTAGAAATAGTATAGTTTAGTGTATGATATGGTGGTAGTATTTCAAAATAGCACTACATGAAGCAAGATCCTATGTTGGAATTTGCTTGTACAAGGGAAAGAGAAAAAGAGAGACCTCTTGTAAAATCAAAGGATCATAAGATATTAAGAGAAAGAAAAGGAGGACCGTGCACTTGAAAGCAAAAGTATGTAAAAATTTCTTTTACGTCACATTAGAAGACAGAAATAAATGGGAAGTCTACTAAAAGTAGCAGAAAGCTATGGTATGAGGTGGATTGTTTAGACAAAAATACTGAGTCAGGAGCTAATGAAGGATAAGTATGCAGAAAAGACAACAAAATACAAGTTCACTATTAACTGGTGGTGCTGAGAAATATGTGTTAGGATTACATCCTTGTTCCCTTCCCCTTCACCACAAGTCTCAGTTTCTGCATCTTTACCTCCATCTACCTTTCTTAAAATAAAACTATACTTTAGAGGAAGAAATCTATGCAAAAATGTTTAAAACCAGATTTCAATTCCATCCAAAAATTTCAAAAGTATATGACAAATGAAAGGAGTATTTGCAAAATAATTAGATTTCTCTTTTTATAGTCATTATTTTTCTGAGTATTTGTTTTTTAATAGTTGGTTGGAAATAGGTTTGTCTGAAATGAATGTCTGATCATCTGCTCACTAAAATTAATCAAAAAAGGCCTCATTTAACTTCAGTCCATTTCTATTAAACTGTATGATGATCATTTGTGTAAACTGAAGTTGAGAAGAGAAACTCTGCACAGTAACAGAGAAGTGACAAAAACAAATTTGGGAGGGGCATGTGGAAAGAGGCAGGTTTTTCCAGTGTATTGCAACTTTTTCTTCACTGTGAATATACTTATGATGTTGCCTCAGTCCAAATTTTGCAAATAATGTTATAAAGTTCCTATGCAGCTCAATAGCTCTAATTACACTTCCTTCTTTTGGAGACTATAACAAAGCAAGGGACTAAAGAAACATTTTCCATTGCTCTCCAATGATACCATTGGAGTATTTATGTAACACATCAGTCTTCATGTGCACTGTCTTGCCAATAAGGTAAGTGAACACATTATCTTAATTGTGGGTAGACTACAGGAAGCAGAGGAGTAGTAGGAATGAATACATTAAACCATCAACAGGGAGAAAAAGATGCAAATCTTGAATATTTCTTCATAGTTTGCAAAAGGAAGTCTAGCAACATTTGTCCCCCCTACTCCCAGATTTAATTCTCAAAGCTGTCCCAACTTAGGTTTTGTTCTCCCAATCCTCTGTGAAAGCTTAAGTCTGCCATGGATTTTATAGCACTGACTGAGAAAGAAAAATTACTTCTGAGAATCACAGAAGCCAATGAGGTAGCTTCACCCTGCAGGGTTCTAGAAGTTCTTAATTTAAACTATGAATCACTTTTGCTGCAACTAAAAGGCAGAAGCTCTTAAAGTGGCATCCTTTGGGGGTAATTCTGCCTTTAGTTCTGCACTATATAATTCAGACATTTGGAACAAGTTAAGCTTGTGAATCTCTGATGGTGGCCGCTGCACTTAAAACAATTCCTGGTTATCCTGTCAGGCTAAAGGAAGCATGGTTTTCTACCCTAAAGTCTTCATTTAGGGGATGGTAGATCCTCTTTAAAAGTGATGAAAACTGATGCCAAAAAGGACCAGTCAGGATTTGACTGGGTTTGTTGTTTCTCTTCTTTTCCCCCATTGTTTGCAAAGGTAAATATGAAGACAGTGTTGTGACTACAAATTCCAAGTGGCTTTGGAAAGAATAATTTGTTTTCCCGAAGTTATTTAAACAACTAGATCTGCTTAATAAAACGAGTTTTGTGCTTTTCTCTCATGCTTCAGAGATAAAAAATGTAACTGGTAGTATCTAGGCATTTATGGTTGATAACACCAGGTAGATGGTTGGTAATAATAAGTTAAATAAGGCCAATGCAGAAGGTGATTGAGAGCAAGACCTCAAACTGTACCATTCTTCAGTAAGAGACTAATGCCTCCTAGAATGTTCTAAGGTAGCAACATCAGTGCTTGTCAAATAGTGCAATTCAGGCTCTCTCAGGGTAGATATGTATTACGATTCAGTCTTAGATTTGTGTCAGACCTACAGTCTGGTTTTCAACTGAATCAGGGCTGCATATAGCATGAAGATTTAATATCCAGTGCTTTGTATTTCTAGCCTTTCTTTAAAAGTAAAATTAATCATCATGAAATTAATTTTTAATTTCCAATTTTAATTTTTATAAATACCTAACTAAATAGAGTTTAATTTAAAAATCAAATTATCTGAATCTACATGTCAATGTGTGCCCATCAAAACTTCAAAACCCTCCTATATCCCTGAAGGACATAATCTTAATTTATCTTCCCTTGAGGTTGTGGTTAAAAGCTAGTGGCAAGAAAGAAAGTTTAGATGTATGGGCAGATTCTACATGAGAATAAAATCAGTGGGAAAGAAATCTGCTTTGTTTAACTGTCTTTTTATATAAGGCCAGAGAACACTTTCTCCACTTGTTTTTAATATNTATCAGGAAATTAAAAAATCCAAAACCCACACAGAAAAAAGAAACTTAATGAGTAGTATCTGTAAATAAATCTTCTGATAGTACTTAAATATATTTTTTCCCCTTAGGAAACTTAAGTTAAAGACAATAGTGTTTTCTTCCTGAATACTCATCCCCATTAAAAATATCTCACTACATATATAGTTTGTCTGTTAAGGTAATAAGTTTAGACTACACATTTTACAAACTAGTTTTTGTTTTCCTGAAAGCAGAAAGAATTTTTTTACTATTTTTCCACAAGGATCATTGCAACTGTATAAGTATTTTTGTTTTCTGTAAATGTAGTTACAGTCATTACCAAAATAACACAAAATGGCCTGTCAAAATCTTTACTAGGCATTGACTTACAAAAATGTTATTTATTTAAAAAGAATAAATAGCCCCGTCAAGAAAAACTGTTGACATTAAATTAATTAAACATCTGTAAGAGGTTTATGAAAAGCTTTCTAATGTAAGTTTTTATATCTTAAAGATACTATATTTTGTGAAAGAAATTACTTGACAGAGCTGTTTTGAATTTTAATTATTTCAGATGATGAAAAATATATATCAAGGAAATGTTTCCCATAATAAACAAGTTTCCTTTCATATGTGCAAGAAAATTACTTCCTATGATTAATTCATTTATTAAATTAATTTAAATATAAATTCATTTGGAAAGATAAACACCAGTTTTCAAAAATGAGATGTATTTTCATTTTACATCAAATATTTTACAAGGTGTCATGAAATGACTGATAAAATTAGATTAACTGTTAGCAAAGATATCTATCAAGAAGCTAGTCTTGTATGAATACTAAAACAAAAGACTTGAAAAAGCATTCAGTTGTTAAAATAATACAATTCCCATTTTTTAATTTCAGTACTTCTGTCTGGAGTCCTCTGGAAGAAAAAATTTTCAATCCAAAAATTTTCTATTTTCTTTTACCTGAACATAATTATGTAAATAACGAAAATACATGAACCTGTCTCCCTTATGGAATTAAATGCCTTATAAATTGCAATCAGACCTGCATACTGGTTGGGGTTAGAAGGGCCTCTGCTTATCCAGTCCAGCTTTCCTGCACACCTGTCTGCTCTAGACCTTCCCATGGGCCTCAGGGGCCTGGGACTTCTGGAGGCAAATTTTAGCAGTAAGGACAAGGTGGAGGAACAGGCCAAGATATTCAATGACTCCAATTCCTCTGGCACCGTCTTCTCTGCCCCATACAGTTGGAAGCCCACATTTTCCAAAGTTCCTTTTACTGCTGATTTAGCTGTAGAAGCCCTTCCCACTTTGTCAATATCAGGTGGGCTTTAGCCTTTTAAATCTCATCCCTACATGCTTAGACAGTGTCTCTGTATTCCTCCTGTTTCCACATCTTTTTTTGTAGCTTATATTTGAATTGAAGATGACTTTTTCATCCATGCAGGCCTCCTCCCACCTTTGCTTGATAACTGAGTCATCACGATTGACCATCCTTGATCTTGAAGGTGAATTTATACACACATGTACACAAGACCAAACCCCCCAGAAAACCCATACAACAAATCAGCATTCCTAGACCCATCTTCACTCTAGGACTGTCTGCTATTGAACTCCTACCAGCAGGTCTCTGAAGAGGCTGAAATCTTCTCTGAAAAGTCCAGAGCTGTGATCCTGTTATTTATGTTTTTCCTTCCGCTCAGGATTCTGAACTCAGACTTTGGAGGCTGAAGGGTTTTAGAGAAGATCCAGTCAATCTCTGTAGCACCAGAGACAAGACAATCTGCTGCTTTCCAGCTTCTTTATTTCTCAACACAAGTAGTCCACCAGCATGCCCATCTCCTGCAGACAAGAAATATTCCTCCTTGCTACAGACACTCCCTACAGCTCTAATGCTGCTGAGCTGTGTCCTCCCCCGGAAACCTGGTCTGGGTCAAAGCCTCTGATGTTACAGGCACATCTGCTGCAGTGGCTGCTCTGCAGTGCCTGATTGCCCAACCCTGAGTACACATATGCTGTCCTGAACAGAGTCCTGACCCCTTTCTGCACAGAAGGCTACATCTGTTAGGTGCTTCCACGAGCCATGCTCAAGACCAGCTCTTATATGGCTCCCTCCCTTGCACCTGCTGCAAGGATGCCAGACCATTCCTCACCAGCAGACCCCTTTTGTCAAGGACAGCTCACAGAGCTTGTTAGAAGCTGCCAGAGGCTGGCAGTCATAGCACCCCAAGGTAATACTTCTCTGCCAGCAGCAGGCACTTTGATATTTCTCAGAGACCTCCCACAAGTTTTACAGTGATCTTGGACAAAGTTCCCAGAAGATTTAGAAGAACGCAAAGCGGAGCCCAGGAGCTGTTCCACAAACTGCTGTGTCTGTTGGCTTAAAAGCCATAATTGCCTTAAACATAGGATGAGGATAGATAATGATAATTGAGATCAGACATGATTCCTGGAATGGGCTGCAGAGAAGTGTCATTAGCTTTAGAATAGCTGATGATTTACAAGCCTTATGAAATATTTTTGGTTTTTTATCTTGTGGACTGAAACATAATTAGAAAACAACAAATATTGTTATTCACATTGTTGCCACCACATGTAAGTACATAACAGAAGTAAATAGTATGACATGATGATGATTAGTTTGGGAAATTCAAATGAAATTATTATTCAAATAAAGGTCAGATTTCTTATCCATTTCCTTCACATAGATGAGAAATGTCAGGCTAAACAATTAGCTATTTATATAGTATACAGCTCGGATCATAAATGCTAAGTGGTGTTTGGAGCCAACACTCAACACTATTAACCTGTAACGAGATGACGCTTTAAAGCTCATATCACATTGTACTGTAGTTAGGGAAAAACTGTAGTCAGGGAAAAACAACCAACATGTACATACACACATACACTCATGCTAGAAAAGCAGCCAGGGGAATTACTTTCCTAAAAACTTCTAAGAGACATAGGTACAACACTAAATGTCATTGTATATGCTAATGAAGAATCACTCTCAGTGTAGCTGGAAGAAAAAATTCTGTATTTTAAGTTATTTTGAAGATTTGGGCATTATATGTTAAAGAGTAAGAGAAATTAGACAGGATGTAATTACAGTGGAAAAATAAATATACTAACTCTAAGTCTAACATACTAAAGGTGGCCTGCAAGACTGTATAAATTAGCCAAGAAAAATTAACCATTCTTTGAAATATATTATGTTGGTATGGAAAAGGATGATATAGAAAATTATATATTTAAGAGAAAATATTGCTAAAAAAAGCCCAACCTGGACACACAACAATATATTTAAAATAAAGTATCTAATGATTTTTAAAATAAACATAAAATACACTTGGAACCACTGCCACATTCTCTCCCGACATTATTTCAATGACTTAAACAAAGCTAGGCCAGCAGAGAATTTGCTTCTTACAATTCTTGTAAACAAAGGTGAGAGTTAATTCCTGCAATGCTGTTACCAGACAGATCAATTTTCAGTTTGTATATACCTGAAGAAAACACATCCCTAAAGACTAAAAGACAACTACTAAGCACAGCTACATAATATGTAAAATATAACTTTTCATTTCTGGATCTAACTAAATTGAATGTTGAAGTACAATTAGTGGCTTTATTAATATTACATCAACGTAATTTTATCTCTGTTTAAGACATTTTTTGGAGGTGTTTCTCAATAGCTTGTATCTAGTAATTTGAATATAATTTGATAAGTTTTTTTTTGGTTGGTTTTATAGATATGGAATGAACTTTCCTTTTTTCCTTTTCCAGTACCTATGCAGAATTTTTATGGCAAAACTTCAAATAGTCCTATGGCTTAGCTACAAAAATAACTAAACCCCCTATAGAGTACTTAGCACAAGCCTACCAGCTCTGGAAAGGCAAATCATTCTATATGGAAAGCATTGGCGTAAATATGATCTGAATAATAAATTTAAAAATAGTGGTTCTTGATGCAGATATCTAAAGGCTTTCCCTGGTCAGCCCTGATGCTACCTAGATTAGATTTCTGATAATCTGTAGTTTCCCTACCTGCTACCTGTCAAGATCTTTTCTGACTCACAGAGGCAGGGACATCCTTCTAAACCTTCAGGAGTCCTATCTGACAGCTGTTGTCTAAAATCTAGAGAAGTTATCAGAATATTGATTTCACTGAAATAGAGCTGACATGTTGGGCTTAATGCGGTTATATAAATATAGTAACTAGTGGCACGTGAGATCCCCGTGGTTGTCTTATCTGCCCTCTAGTTGTCCTTCTAACAGGCTACAGATCTCCTGAAGGTTGTGAAATACTGCGAACAACATGAGATATCTCTGATGATCTGCTGTATCTCAAATAATGTTAGAAATCTATTTGCAAACAACTAAATCACACTCATTGTGACATCATAGCTCACGTACCTGCACATGCAAGTAAATCTTTGGCTCTAGGCCTGACTGCCTTGGTTTAATAAATCTTGCTACCTTATCCTAAAAGCATGCTAGTAGACAATGAGATCTCATAAATATGTGTGCTTCCCATGTCTTTTTGCTGAATTAAAATCAGAACAAAGAAAATCTCTGCAGCCCTAATAATTAGCATTGGTATAAAATTATGAAAGTATTAATTTTTGATCTCTGAAAAAGTTATACTCTTCGTGTTAAATAATTGTTTAGTTGAAAACATGAAATGTTCAAAATTGCCCATGTGCCGTGATAACTCCTTTGTTCCTTTTTTGGGAACTCAACTTATGAACCTCCAGTCATGTTACATTCTCTCATCCTCCTCTACCTTCTGCATTTGATATCCACAGAATCCATATTGCAGTGTTTGCCCCAGGATGCAGACACTTAATTTTCATTTTTAGACTGCAGGAGAATCTCTGCTCTGGTGCCTGGCACACGTCCTCCCCGTCCTTCTTCACTGGTGTCTGCAGCACTGTTGAGAGAAACATATTTTCACTCCTGTCCCCAGCTACTGTTACACAGCAGCATTTACCCCTTCTTAAATACATTATCCTAGATGTACTACCACCTTTACTCATGGGCTCAATCCTGGCAAGCAGCATTCCCTCTTGGAGCCAGCTGGCATTGAATCTGTTGGACACTGGGGAAGATTCTACTCAGCTGCCCAGTAAATATGTAAGGATGTAACAGTAAATGCTTTACTCCAGGGAAATTTCTATCCTTTCTTAAAATCAATGGAGTCTTTCTTTTCTGAGCTCTTATTGAGGTACTATATTCACATAATATTATGTTTGCTTCCTGCAGAGAATTTTGTTTGGGAAAGATCTCAATATGTGTCTACTTCCGAACTTCCTTAGGGCTCCAGACAAGATAAAGTCTCTACGTTTTTTTTTTCTTCCCTTATTTTCTCTTTCTTTTTTTTTTTTTTTTTTTTTTTTTTTTTTTTTTTTTTTTTTTTTTTTTTTTTTTTTTTTTTTTTTTTTTTTTTTTTTTTTTTTTTTTTTTTTTTTTTTTTTTTTTTTTTTTTTTTTTTTTTTTTTTTTTTTTTTTTTTTTTTTTTTTTTTTTTTTTTTTTTTTTTTTTTTTTTTTTTTTTTTTTTTTTTTTTTTTTTTTTTTTTTTTTTTTTTTTTTTTTTTTTTTTTTTTTTTTTTTTTTTTTTTTTTTTTTTTTTTTTTTTTTTTTTTTTTTTTTTTTTTTTTTTTTTTTTTTTTTTTTTTTTTTTTTTTTTTTTTTTTTTTTTTTTTTTTTTTTTTTTTTTTTTTTTTTTTTTTTTTTTTTTTTTTTTTTTTTTTTTTTTTTTTTTTTTTTTTTTTTTTTTTTTTTTTTTTTTTTTTTTTTTTTTTTTTTTTTTTTTTTTTTTTTTTTTTTTTTTTTTTTTTTTTTTTTTTTTTTTTTTTTTTTTTTTTTTTTTTTTTTTTTTTTTTTTTTTTTTTTTTTTTTTTTTTTTTTTTTTTTTTTTTTTTTTTTGGTGAGTCAAAAAATTACAGAGGGTTTGAGTAGCAGATTTGCTGCTTACAGAAAATAGAGGGATAACACAACTGAGAAATTCTGTAAAAAATACAGCAAAATATCTTCCAAAAAGAATATATGACATTTGCACATTATTTATAGCTTTAATTAGAACATCCAATGCTTTAGCATTCAGTGAATAAATTTTCAGTCAAATTTTCTTTATTGAAGAGCAAGTGAGCAATGCTAAATCTCTTAATTAAATTCATATAAAGTTTCTGTTTGTTTGGTTACGGGTGTCCCGTTTTCTGCCCCCAGTTTATTTATTTTGCCACTTATGTTAAAAGAGACACTAGGAGTTATAACTACTGAATATTCCCTGGCTGCAGGGAAATAGTTACACCCCTGACATTTGTTCGTTGGTAGCAGAACAGCGCATTGAATTATTGTGTCTGACAAAGATATTTTTTTCTGTCTCATTTTCAGTTCTTTGTGTTATTACTGCTGTTTTACTGTCCTCAAATAGTTTAATATTTTCATTACTTAATGTGTTAAATGCCACTGGTTTGTATTAACAACACCAAACCCCAGATTTTAGATACACTATTATGTTGACATATTTTATATGAATCTCCACTCTTTGCTACCTCGCAATTTTACTTGCATATTTTTCACTTACTCCCTCAAAACAAACAAACAAATAAACAACACCCCCATTTTTTTTTGCAAGTGAAAACCTAATTTAGAGAAAAAACAATACTTGCTTGCCTGGAGCATGTTTATATTCCAGCTGTGTAATAATGTGCAATCTGTTTCCATGACCACAATTTCACTAATATTCATTCTGTCATGTCTTACAAAGGTATAAAGTAAGATAATTACTTTAAAATGTGTATTTATCATACAGATAAAAAATTAAAACTTTTTTTTCTTAAGAATTTCAGATTTGAGTACTTCTCTGTATAGGAAAGTTAGTGATGTGTTTTCTTCGTTTCCCCGCACATTTTTCAGTATAAAGTTTTGCTACCGATTGTGTAGGAAAGTTCCTGCTCTGGGTAAAAGAATGTCATGCAACTCAGGTAATTGGAGAGTCACTCAAACTGTTGGATCTTCATGATGACTTGTTTATATGTTTCTGTTCAGCGCTTTTCCTAGGCATTACTACCCGTAAATACAGCTTCTGAGGAAAATCTGAAAAATTGTGAAATAAGCAGTCAAAACTAGTGCTCATGCCAGGACTGCTTGAGCATGTCAGTGTAGATATGAATTGCTGCCAAATGTAGATGTATGAAAGATGCATCCCTCTCTCTCTCTGAAATTCTTTCCTGATTAACCAAGTATGTTAGGATATTCTGATTTTTAAAACAAAATCTAGCAGTAGTAAACTATGAATTACAGGAAACAGCATAATTTATTCCTTCCTATGTATTTTTTACCTAAATAAAATCACTGTAACTCTCTTCCAATGAATTAATGAGATGATACAGAAAGATAAGTAGATGATAGATAAACAGATTAATAAATGATAAATAAAGAGAATAGAACCATAGAATATTCTGAGTTTGAAAGGGCACATAAGGATCATTGAGTCCAACTCCTGAATATTTTAGATATTAGACATTTTAGATCTCTTCCTTAACCAGAGCTCCCCAAAATAAAAGGAAGCTTCTTATTTAGAAAGCGTTTTAGTAATTGCATTTTTGCTTCTTTGGTAGTAACTACAAGCTGAAAAATATTTAATTAGCTGTAAATAAAGAGACAGTAGGCGCTAGATGGAAAAAAAAGTCTTGGTATCCTTAATGTAATTTCCTGTAGAGATGCCTAAGTCCAAAAATTCTGAATGAAAATGCCTCAGTTGTTCAGTCTCTGCTCTTCCTGTGGCCAGTTATCTTGAAAACTTGATACCAGAAACACTTAAAGACCATGCCAAATACTTAAGATGGTCATACCCCCTAAAAAATGAAGTTGAGATCCCTGATATTAGAAAAGTCTATGTAATAGCGTATCTTCTTTCTGCATGCCTGGAGTATTAGAAGAGAAAAAGTGACTGGAACAATTTACATTGTCATAATCATGAGGTTACTGTTTGGAGCAAGGATCTGTATTGAGGGACTCTTTCCAGAAGCCTTGCCAATGTTCAGAAAAGGGTGCAAGGCTCTTGGAAGCAAGAAAGATGTTCCAACCTGAAGATCTGTGACTCAGGGTTTAACTGAATTCTAGATTCTATTCTAGAAGTCAGCATGTCTGAAGGTTAGGCTAAGGCAGCTAAAATTCTTCACTTATTATAAAAATAATCCTATGGTGTAACTATTTAAGTGTATTTGAATGAAGATGTATTTGTTGTTAATTAAATTAGGAGAATATTTTAAAAGCCCCTTTTGTTTACATTTCGTTGACTAAATAAATTCTATTTAACCGACTGCACATCAGAGACCTTTAAAATAATTTTATGTGAGACAGGTGGAGAAAATTTTTAGAGGAAAATATCCATACTATTTCTGTTTTTTTCCCTCCTGAGATGATTCATATCAAAATATTCCACAATTCTTTTAAGAAATACCATCTGCTAAAGGTCTTATACTTTAATACGTATTGGCAAGTCTCCTCCCATTCAAAAGTATCATTTCTCCTTATGATCTCTAGCAAAGATTAACATAGCTGAAAGGGGGAGTTTACAACTAATTCAGAGGATGTTGCTCTGATGTGATTTTAAGAGTGTTTATGCTACATTTAAGGTACGGAAAATCAAAGCAGTATAGCTGTCATGTCTGAGTGCACCCATAAATAGAATTCTATTCTAGTAGAACTAATTGGTGCAAATGTTGGCTTGTTACAAAAGCTAGCACAACATATTCATAATCACCGAGGATTATGGAACTCAAGCATAAGAAATCATATCCCACATCCAAAAAGAAAGAAAGGAAGGAAATGCAATTTGCTTCTTACAGTTTCTTTCAAGACATGAACACTGAAAAACATGCAGACTAAACGGTCTTAACTAGTTTTTCACACTTCTTCTCATTGGTGGTGTCTCTACAGGTTGATTTGTAGATCCTGGGCTGAAATTTCCCTTTCTGGGTGAAATTCTAAAGTCAAAGCTAGCTGCATAAAATTTATATACCATGGGGGTATAGAATCATGTGTGTAAGGTCCCAACATACAGATTTTTTCTGCTACAGATTAACCATTAAGAAATGTTTAAAAAAAAAATATTTAGTTGTCCAGAATTCTGCCTTTCTTCAGAGCCCTTTTGTGTCATGGTTACCCTGTAGTATGTTTCTACACTCTAAAAAGTAGGGAATTGTTTAAAATCATAAGGATTAGGCAGACACTGATAAACGGTTTCCAGAGTTCATGTGTTTGACAGTTAACAGGTTTCTACTAAATGGCATGTGGCAGTAATCGCTCCTTTGTCTCTGTGAAAAAAAAAAAATCAAAGAAACCAACTCTCCATCAAAAAAAAAACCAAACAGAATAATGTTTCAAACTGTAAATCCTAATCTTACACTCATGTCTAACATAGAAGAAATACAAATTCTGGAGGTAATTTGAGCAATTGTTTTTCCTAATTTTAAAAAATTAATTTGATTTATTCTTCCTTCCTGGCTGCTACGAGCTACATTAGTATTTACTTGCTTTTTTTTTTTCTCTGTGGTTCTGAGCAAGTAGAGCTCTTAGTCATGATTTTTAAGTTATAAGGATAGTATAAACCCATACTTTCCTTCTAAGTTATCTGTAACTACATGCAAGTTAATAACTAACGGAGCAACTGGTTTCAAATTTTTATGAGATGTTATTTGCGTCTTTTGGAAGGTATTTATCTTCTACATAAATGTTGGAGATAAATATAAACAATTAATGTTTTGTAAACTAAAATGAATATGTTCAGCTAGGTTTTTCTTTCCTTCTTTAGTAAATTCTTGTAGACAATTAGAGCAAGTAGTATATGCACAACAGCTGAGGAAATGCCAGCCCATTATCATCATTGATATCAGTCCATTATATCTAAATTTATCATTTTAGTGGCTTAAAAAATATAATTATACGGCTATTGCTAGATATGAAGCTTATTAATTATACTATTAGTGAAAAATGAGTGAATAATACCTTTCTTCTTTGTATGAATAAAAGGTCTAATTTAGGTCAGCAATAAAATATTCATACGTTTATATTATTGAGAGGTGCATATCAATTTTTAACTTGCAGAACAAAGCAGTTCACTTTGGTAACGAGGAAAAGGAAATGCATGCCATAGCCATAAGTAAATATAGGTAAATTATAAACATTTTTTAAATTGAACATAAACAGCATTTTAAAAAATTTACCTATTCTTTTAGCATCTCACTTTCTTTGGTCTACTTGAACAATTCTTCAATGGATTCGCTTGTCTTCTCTATTTAGGTGTGAAGAACAGTATGGCTATTGGTTATATGCAATGTGCTGTAGCAGTGTACATTACTTTATTTACACAATGAAAATTATCTTTTAGAAAAAACATTTTGAGGGGATTTAGGATAGTTTAATTGTCTACGATTTGTCATGCATAATAGAACAAAGAGAAAACAGATTTGGTCATGGAACATATATAGTATGAATTTCATGTGAATCTGTTATGATTCATTAGCTTAATTATCTTTTGAATAAGAACAAAAAAGTGAGTTTGAGACATTGTTGCTAAAAAGATTATTATGAGAATAAATGACCACAAAAAAGATGAACATGATTTCAGAACTGATGTATAAGCCTCCTTCAGTCCATTAATTTAGGTAATTCAAATACAAAATGTACTCAACCTTGAAATATATCCATTTTATTCCAAGCTACAAGTCTGAGAACAATTGTGGTGCCTTGAATGCTGAGTGAGAAGTAATGAAGAGACATTATTTTTTGAGTATATATAGAGGCCTCTGCCAGTATAGTACATGTTCAAAGTAATTCTTCCTGTTTCAATACATATATTATAAAAAGGTGCTCCTCAGTGTGGCTTCCCTACTTCCTCTTACATGTACATTCAGATGTCTTGATGACATGTCAAAATAATCACATAAGCACATGTGAAATATACATGCATATCAATAAAGTTCTCCCATTCTGAAAAATGTAAAAAAACCATACGAAACCAAACCAAATCAAACCAAACCAATCAAACAAAAAAAAAAAAAAAAAAAAAAAACCACAAAACAAAAANNNCAACCCCAAAACAGAAAAAGAAGTTCCAGATGTCAAACCTCTTCATAAAAAATCAATGCTTTTATATCCATAAGGTTCACCTCTATTAGTAAAACTTACTCTAAGGAGGAATTCTAATTTTCTCACTCCACTCCCAAAGCTTGCACTGCTCCTGAGCTAAATATGGGCAAAGAATTCTCAAGTAAGAAACTCTTTAAAGGAATCTTTGCAGCAAATATTTACTAGATTGTATTACTTGAATTGCAGAAACAAGAATCTCTTACAGGAAAGACCTCATTCTGTTTAGCACTGTGCCAAGAAACCAACAAACCAACCAACCAGCCAAGTCTGGATACTGCAAGTTGTTGATCATAAACAGAATTTCCTGTTCCCTCTCCAGTCTGAGTGAGCTGAAGATGTACAACCTTTTCCCCGTGTAAGTAATCAGTCACAAGGGTTTGTCTAACCTTCATGGTAACTGACACCAGCAAACCTGCTGAGAATTGTGTTACTGAGATCGCCGGAGTCACTACGGCACTTGCATTTTGGAGGGCTTTGACAGCTTAAAATTTACCAGGAGAAAAATTATCAGATCTGTGACAATCTTTTTGCATGCACCTGCTGTTCAAACAAAATCCTTCTGTTCATCAAATTTGTGGGTAATTCAGTTAATAACTAAATTGGTTTTAAATTAAATGTTCTTAAAATCGGCTTATCCCTCACTGTGGTAAACCTTAAAATGAAGTTAGTGCAGTTTATACATCTATTAGAGATCATTCTGACTACTGTCTGATTCACCAGACACTTACTTACAGGTTAATGTTTATTCAGAATTAATCACTGGAGTAACACAAGGTCATGCACTCAGCGAGGTAGTTAAAGTGAACAACTAGGGTGCTACTCCTAGGTACTCAGCAACTCTTTGGATGTCCCTTCAGTAGGTTAATGTTGCAATCTATTATGTGCTATATTCTATACTCTTTCATGGTTTCTCTTTCATGGCATACTTCATTATGAAATTAATTTTCTGTCTATGATTTTACATTAACCTTAACTGTACCTGTGAAACTGTCAGCGTTCAAAAGAATTACCTTTTTGTGTTGTACTGAAGATAAGTTAGCAATTGTAATTGGTTGGTATTTTGACCAGATTACCCCAATGAGATTTATCAAACAACAAATATTGTTAGGCAAAATGGAATTTTATCAGTAATAGTTTAGTGACTGTTGTGATGAATTATTCATTTAATTCTCATAATTTCAGCATTGTCTTTAATGAAGAATGTAGAAAAACCAAAGAAGAATTATATTGTCTGCTTTGTAAAATTTCTGGTCAAGGAAATACTTATCAGTAATGCTTTTAGGATAAGGAAGCCTCAGGAAGAATTACATAGAGAGTTATCCAGGATTTAGGACCTAGGCTAGAACCACGCACGGTCTTTTTGTTCTGTGGTTCTGTGTTGTAACAGGATCCACCTCCATGAAGACAGCTTTTAGGTGGCAGTTCAGTATCTATGATGAGTAACAGTTACAAGAATACAACATTTTATACTTGTTCAATGAACCTCCTTTCCCCTCCTTATGTTATTTTATAAATAATTTACTATCTTTTACCAAACGAAAAGCCCAAGTTTTTAAACTGTCTATGAAAATAAAACAGAGTTTACATGACACAGCATCATGATTTTCAGATGTTAACTGAAAATACTACCCATGCTAGTTAGGCTATTAAGGTACCAGAGTATGAGTGCAGAACATACTAAACCATACCATGTCTATAATGTTTATTTGGTACTCAAAACTTATTATTTATTGGCCCACTCATAGGAAATTTTCTTCAACAGCTATTTCATTCAGAAAATTTGGGATGTGCATATCTCTTACGTAAAGAAAATGGACAAAAAAATGAAATACAAAAATTAAAACGTCCATATTCTCAGGTTCAAAAGTGAGAGTTAATTGAAAGGAGATTAAAACCACAGGGATAGAAAAGACAATATAGAAAAACAATAGTTTTAAATTTCCGTTCACGCCGCTTACAACTTCTTATTTTCCTATTTTTCCCAGTAGTCAGTATTCCTTTGCTTTTCAGTGGAGAAGATCTCAGCCTTTTATTTTTTCTGTTCTCTTTTGGTTTACATTTGCATCTTCTTTATTTGTAGAGCCATTAAGTGATTTAGAAGTGATAGATTTGATTTTTAGGTATGTTTTTATAGACAAATAAGAAAGGAAAAGAAAACCTCTTAAGTGAGAAGAAAAGACAACACTTTGTGTATATTTATGTATATAGCAGTTTGGAGGATTTATCTTGCTTAATTATGTGATCTGAATTAGGAAACTTGCATAAACTAGGCTCCTTCAAAAGTAATGGTGTTCTAATATTCTTTTGATTTTTACTATTTAAGAGACAGAATGAATTACGTTCGTGTTATTTAGAGTCAAATATATTTACTTAGATGCATAGATTTGAAGTAATGAGACAACATAACACACCCAAATTCATTACTCTTACACTTAACTCTAAACATAGTGGCTTGTTTAGTGCCTGATTGGGCATTTCTTTCCATTCTTCAGGCCTACAGAGAATATCTATCTTGTAGCTGAGAAAATAATTTGTAATTCCTACTGCTATTTGTTTAATTTTGCTCTCCCTTTCTTCCACAGAAAAAAAAAGAGAAGGAAGGATACTGTGCTCTCTTTTGTGTATTTCTCTCTTTGTTGCATCCTCGTATTTGTGAAGTTTGTGTACCACAATCATAAAATACTCCTGACTGTTACATGAAGATTAAAAACAATGCCAGAGAAGGTGGATTTAGCAATGGGGTCGGTGCTTAAGCTGATCTGTACTTTCCCTTCTGTCTTTGAGGATTTTGATAACTTCATGAGAAAATTTTCTGTGAACCCTCTAACATCTTGTCCTGAAAGAAATGCCTTTGAATTAGCTGTTCTTCTTCATAATCACAGACAGGGAGACAAAAGAAATTTAGATAAAAGGAAAGTAGTCTGTCTTTATCTAGATTTTTTAAAAAAGGAAAAAAAGTGAATGTGAACCCTGATCACCCCTTCTAACAAGGATTTGAAGATTTCAATCTTAGATGAGAATTCTGAATGAGAGACCCTGAATTAGAAAAGGTTGTAACATATATCATTCCCTCATATCTAAATTCAGAAATGAACATGATTTTAATTATTTGGAAAACCAATATCAGTTTTTCTTCCCTCTTTACAAAGTAGGCTTTGTCCTTCCTAGGTACTTACGCAATTCCTTGTGTCTCAGGATCCTATATCCATTTTGGGATATAAGACTTCAGAATATATCCATTAATTTGACACGCTAAAATTTTATCAAGGGACAAGGTATTAGTTCAGTCTTTTTCAAGGTTATATTTTAACTCTTCCTTTCCTCTTTTCTGCCAGCATCATGCTTAAAAATGTAAATCTAAATGAAAAATTTAAAATTATTTCTAGTGTGCTGTTTTCTGTTGCTGGATGCATTGGTTCTATGTGTAAGGGAGAGAGATAAACTTATAACCACCCATTATCTCATCTATTTTGCATTTGTGCTAGTAGCACCTCCTTGTGCTGTAAAAAGGTGCCCCGATAAAGAAGATAATACTGCACATCTCAGTGGAATTTTTGTATGAATATGTTTAGACATATAGATAGTGAATATGCATACACACTATAATTAAATCTCAATAAAATAAGGCTTCATTTTAGAATCTTCATAAACAGAAACTCTAGGAAAAAAAAATATAATAATTGTAAACATTTTCAGACACTGTTTTAAGTTTAATTACAAGTGTAACCAGAAACAATGTTATTAACACAAATACTATCTTTGCTTTACATATCTTGACCCTAAGAAATAATGGACAGTTATCAACAGAATTAAAAAATATTAAATAATATTAGTTTATACTGCATAGCTTAAGGAAAAACAGCAAATCTCCAGTAATAAAGTAATCCCATGCCACAATACTCCTCTAGGAACACACACAAACATATGCACATACGCTTATTTCAATACTGTACCAATTTTACCAAGCAAAGCAAAAATTAAAGTAAACAGTAGTCAGTTGGCCATTGATGATCACTATTACAAGCTACAAAATTCTCCAAGCAGCACAAATCCAGAATAATCCTGGGGTCCTGGCATCTGATACGAGCAATGCCAACATCTTATTTTCTGGAACTACAAGGGCACAAAACCCTACCTGATATCTCTAGTTTTTTCATAAAGAATTTTTTTTTTTTTTTAATTCCTGTACATCTACAACTTTTTATCTTGATTTAATATGGTGTTAAATAACCTGATTGGAAAATCCTCAGATTCATAGTCAGAGATATTTAGGTCGTATCTCAGGTAGACTCTTGTCTCCATGACATCTGATAATCACTAGGGAGAAATCTGTTTGGGTTTTTGATTCCCTTTTCTTCTAAAGGGAAAAAAGTGATCTACATTTTTCTTTTAAAAATCTGCTTTTTGCTGTCCTATTTTCCAGTGTAACAGACCACTCACCATAAAGGCATAAAGACATCTGATTAAACATCTGAATTTAACAGGGTAAACACTATCAGCTCTGTTGGACAATTTATCTGCAGAGTATCCCATAATATCTGATAAATGAAAAATGTGATATAAAGTTTTAAAATGTGCAAATAGAGATGGACTTCGGCTACAAATTTAGAAATTTATGCCACTGAAATATCAGTTTGAGCCAGCTGAGCTACTAAAGCACAACAAGTTTCAAGCTGTGGTAGCATGCTGCTCCTGCTACATTGTTCACTTTTATGGTTAGAGGACATCAAAGCTGTAATTGAGAAGACACCTCGTCCTAATTTTAATGAGGAAGTCACCAGATTGGATAAATGGAACGTGGATACCAGATGAATGCACACACACACAGACTAGAAAATTACTGTGGTTAATATACTGTTTACATATCTTTAATTAAAATGCTATCTTTGCAAGACAAATGCTGCACATAATCCTGGGATTATGTGCTACTGATTCTTAGATTTGTTTCTTAATCCATTTCCTTTATTTATTAAAGAAAAATGTTGATCTATTACTTTGTGACCTAGTAGTAATTTATTTCAGTCAGATTTTTTCCTTCTCTAGAATAATAAAAAATAAAAAACACCCCTTCTTTTCTGTCTGAAAGAGGATAAGAGATGGATATAATATATTTTGCCAGATAATAAGCCTTGTGATACCTTCTTATTATACATTTCCATAAGCAAAGAACTACAATAGAGTGTAGGTGATTCAATAAAAAGGGATGTGCAGTTACTGGAAAACCTCTATTCAAAGTGTAAGCAACAGTTTATATATTTAGTGATATATTGACTGTGTACTTATTCCTTTAACAGAATGATTGGCTGCATTAAAAAAAAAAAAAAAGAAATTGTGGGCCTATATTTTTATTTGTATGGGTAATAACTGGTCTGGATTCCATAGCTTATGAGAGCAGACGTGGTATATGGTTAGGAAAATTTAGCTTGTAATGGCAATGCTGGCTGGATCTGGGCTAGAATAATGCAAGATTGAAATTTCGATCTGTTCAATAAAACTCACATTCTGGGTTAAAGGTGAAAATTACTTGAATTGCAACCAACTTCTAATGCTATATCAAAGAGCTCAAAAAGGATATATTTTATCATAGATAAACACTAAATAACAAGATGTACAAACGTATTTACCCTTGAGCTTTCAAATCTTCAGAGATAATACAATCTTGACTGAATTATATTTTTATAGCAAATAACTGAACTCTACTATAAAAAATGAAGTTAGAAAAAATATTAGTAAAAAGTAGTACCTCTCCAAGATAGGAAGCAAGTGTTTTGATTTCATTAAACTTATCAGTTATCCAGTAAATAATTCAAACGAAAAAGTAAATGTTTGTGCTTTTAATCATTAGTATAAAATATTTTTGAATGTAATGACATCAGGTTTTTTTGCTGCTATAACTAATACATAGGTAAATTATTTTATTTTCCACCTTTAATAACAAATCTTATCTCATTAAAATGTTATTTCCTACTGAATTAGCACAGTATTTTTTCTTTCTTTACATTAAGTTCAGCAGATGTTATTGAGTTGATTCTATTTTTCATATAAGATGATGACAATACAATTAGAATTTTTTTTCAAAACTGTAATTGTAAAATTGACCTTATTAAAATTCCACTTCCTCCATAATTAAAAAAAACCTAATTACTTGTAGTAATTGGACCAGAAATGACATTTTCAGTTCATTAATATTCAACAAATTGTTTTTGAAGATGTTCTTGCATGGTTAGTAGTCAGTCTTCAGCATTTCTGTTCATTTCTTATTTAAAAGTCATCTGGAATAATAGTTTGCATCTTAATAAGACAAGTTTCTATGAATTGATTTTATTTATAAGGTTTTTAATTGCTAATTAATGTGTGAAAATATCTGTCTCCTGTAATATTTGTAACACATGAAGTGAAAGGTGAATGTAGTAGAACAACAATTCGCACATTGCTGCATCGCTCTAAATAAGCATGAAAGATACCATATTTCCCATCCATAAATTCTCACTATTCTTTCTAGAAATGTCAAAACCAAGTTTAATATGTCACGGTACTGTGCACCTGAATAAAGAAGTCAATTTATCTAACATCACAAAGTAGACACAAATCAAAATAAAAATGCATGAATGGTTTTATTAACCAGCAAAATACAACTGAGATCATTTCAAGGTGTACTACTGTTTACATTATTTGATGTAATGACATTTGAATTGATATCATATATGCACTGTAATTCTCTTTATACATTTTTTAATATATGTGTCTGTACTTATAACCTTGAAGTGTAATTCCTCTGATGTCCCTGAAACAGTCAGAGCTCAGACAGGGCTCAGTCACAGCTATAAAGAGATTTCCCTTCTGATAAGCGTGATCCATGAGCTGGAGTGATCACTTTTAAGGGTAAGTGTCAAATTGCCAATAAAAACTGTCAGATGAAGTGAAACGTGAAGTAATTTTGAGTGACATGTCTGCATCAGAAGTTGAACTGAAATGATTGTGCACTTTCTTTTTGTCAGGCAGAGTCTTCATGTGATTTTGGGGTTTATAAGTAGATGTAAATTTTGAATAACTGTGCTTCTGTTTGTTAAACTTCAATATCTTCAGATATTTAACCTACATGTAAGGTGGGACACTGCAGGTGTTTCAGGAATTTTGGGAGCTTCCAAAGTTAGGTTGCATTTGAGAAAGGATGTCGAGGATGACAATATTGCACTGAAGACCATTTTTAAAAATGCATCCTTCAGAATCAACTCCAAATCTCTTTATTTCATGTCACATTTTTTTCCCCAGGGAGCATTCTTTACTCTTAGAGTCCTTCTGTCAGGGCTTTTAACTTCTGGATTTAAAAAATAGATAATCTTACTAGATAAAAGGGAAGTTTTTTAATCTGTGGGTACCAATGCTGTATAGAACCTACTACTTTGATTAAAACCTCACCAAGAGCTACATTTCTGAGTCATTTCTAGTTTAGCCTGTAGTCTCATAGAAGCTGAGGCAAAAGAAAGTTGGCAGCACTCAGGACTAATCACCAGATGTTCTGTTATTGAAAGGGACATTTAGGGCTTGGCTACTCTAGGCTCTTACCTTTCAAAATAGGACATTTATCAGAACTCGAAGTGTGGTGATGTCCAGAGTACATACTCACCTTGCTAGCAGCATCTGAATCATTCTTCAAAACTCCTGTGCTTTCCAGAAGGAATGTCATAGTTCCTGCACTCACAAATCCAGTCCCATGGAAACATTTTGAGTTTGCAGAATTAAGTTCTCAGTTTAGCAGGTTTATACAGCAGGTTTATCTGTTAGTTTATAGACAGTTGAAAAGCATCAATTTAAAACAAAACAAGTAGTGCCAAATCAAACTTTTTCAGCAATCTGCTATTTCATTGCAGTTTCTGCAAAGAGGGATGCAAGAGATTCATGTCTGCTAATCAGGGGTGGTAGTTTCTACCAGAATATCAGAGAATGAGGTGCAAACATCACCCTTTCACCTTTGAGGTGAATATCCTTTGAAACAGAGAAGTGTCTGTTCATGCAACCAGTGCCCCCTTGTTCAGGTAGGGGTTCATATTCAACTACTACAAGTTTTCACTACATGGCACTCACAGTTTGAAAGAGAAAGAAACACCTAGATAGGCACTCGACATGAACATGATTTGTCTCCTTATATGTAATTTCCTGACTGTACTTAACACTCATGGTAGTTCAAAAGAGCTGTTAAGTAAACAGACATCATGACTCTATTTCAATGGTTTCTTTTGCTTGTAATAAGCTGAAAATTTATTGTTTTTCGTACTTCTGGTGTATGCAGAAGTCTCGCTTCTTTAGAAGCATATCAATACAGTCAGCTCAGTCTGCTTTAGTGAGTGAAATTTCATGGGACTATTTATTAGAATATTCACATTGATTTGTAGGCAGGTAAAGAAAAACAGTGAAAGAATACACAAAAGAAAAGGATAGCTTCCTTAGGTCTACAGTCCCATAATGGGTCTAAAATGCTAATTCTGCCATGCAGCAAAAGAATTATTTCCACCACAGTTTTGAAATAATAATGATTTTTCTCACAGAGTTAATTTCAACACCAATAAATTACATTACTCATTCTGTAATTTATGTAAAAGGTGTATAGTTAAAATTTGAACTGCATGCCATTTGAATAACCTGCTGATGTAGCTGGTATATATTGCCTGCACCACTTTTGATGCTTAGAAAAAAATAAATTAATCTGCTGTGGCCTTCATACTCAGTCAGGAAAAACTGGTTAGGTGTCATAGGCTTCCTACTCTAATATTTGTATGACATTCAGAACCACATTTAAAACAGGAACACAAGATGGGCAATTTGAAAAAGTCTTATAATAATAATATAAAATAATTTGGAAAAAACCCCAAATAGACACTATGCCCTAGAAGCACTGTTTTGTGCAATGAATATTAACATTTTGGAACTGTGGAAATTATGCTCTACCTACCTTAATCTAAAGAGATAAACTGGTGGACTAAATTTTTGAAGGTTTTGAAGTCATATTAGGAAGTCATAGTTCATAATTTTTATGAAATAGTCTGCTATTTTTATTGATTCTATTGAAATCAGATGTTGCTCAATTTTCTGTTTGTATTAATATTTGTAAATACAGTATTTACTACCCAAAGGTCTTGCATGACATCCAACACCTGTGACTTTAAACTGCCTGAGGAGATGTTACTATGTTTACAAAGGTTTAAAATAAATTATTAATAATAATAGCAGTAAAGGCAATGGTATTTCTGAAGAAGCCAGAATGGAAGTTACCCTGAGCAGACCATGTGGTAAGCAAGAATCCAATTGACCCTCATGACTGAAGACGTGCAGCTCACTGCAGCAGAGCTCAGAACTGTTGCTCTGCCTTTTTGTCATTGTCCCCACTGGTGCTGCCTTTTGTGCGACTGTCACGACCCAGCGCTAGGGGCCATGATGTTTGCTATAAATTCTTGTCAAGCTAAACAAAGACACCAGACCATGTGTCAGGGAACCTGTGATTTTATTGTACAGTTGCCATAACTCTGGCAACCAGCCCACTGTTTAGACTCAAAAGGTGTTGGCTAACAAGCCCTTAAATTCTTACAGTTCACTTTTACAAGTGGAAGTTAACAAACCCTAATTTTTGTACAGCAAACTTCAATAAGCTCCCAACTCCTCACAAGAAACTTCTCAAAGATGCTGGCTTCCAAAACACAAACCACTTCCACGAGATCCCCACTCTCACAACAAAGTTCAGCATGGAGTTCAGGGTACAATATGATAGCTATGCTTTGCCCAGGCAAAGCAAGGAGGGAGACAAATAAAGGCAGTAAAGGGAGAGCGAGAAAAAAGAATATCACCAGTCTTTAGATCCTGCCTTTTCCCTGCTGCATGGATGGTCCAGAGCTGGGGTTAAATAATGAGAGCAAAATAGAGGAAAAAAGAGTGAGGGAGCCTGATTTGCTTCCTTTTGTAGTTAATCTGGTGCACGGTTCCTATGTAAACCACATTTTTTTGCACTGTTCTGTTCATGCATGCACACAGAAAATGAGTTGGGGGGATGCTGAGCACGAATTTCAAAGTGGAGCAGGAAACTGGCTTAGAACAGCACTCTCCCACCTCCATGGGACCCTCTCTTTTGATCATACCTTTGGCTTCATAACACTTAGAATGTTTGAGACAAAATGTGCTTATACCTGGTCCTCCACAGTGACATTATTCTTTGAATCCCTTTCAAAGGACTTGGTAAGTGGGCCTAGTCCATTAGCTCAGTTTTATTCCCACTTGTCTTTCTTAACTCATTTTTTCACTTGTCAAATGCAGTCACAAGCAGATTTTATTTTGGTCAGTAGATTTATTTTACACTGCAGAGTAGTTGCAGCGCTACATTCTTATCTGTTTCTATTTTGTCATGTGTTATTTACTCTTTCCACACAGCATTTTAATTGTGCAACACCTGGCCACAGCTCCACGTAGGTTTTTTCAGTAATGCCAGATAATCTCTTTGCTGTGTCTTGTGGATGTTTCCATTTGCTAAGATTACTGACTGGAAACTTGCACCTGGCAGCACCACACTTAGCTTGTACAGTGGTGGTCTCTCTCCACACAGCTTTGGAAACAGAGCATGCACCCCTCTGTGCTTATATCTACTAATCCACCAGGGTGAGAGTATCTTTTATGAACCCATCCTTTGACAGCTGATCTTCAGAACCAGCAGCTGGTCCAGCAAGATTGTCTGAAATAAAACCTCAAATCACCATAGCAAATATTTTCCATTACTTGTAGGAAGCTGACCTGCTTCTCAAAGTCAGGGAAGTTAAGTTTAGCATACATTTGATTTAAACAATTACAGCATATATAGTGGTTTTCTTCATTACAGTATAATTACAATTTATTGTATAAATTTCTATTTTTCAGGTCTTGAATTATCCAAGTTATTTGCCCATTTCTGTTCTATTTTCCCCCAAACTTCACACTAACTGCCCGTGTACAGTCGTATGAAGTGCACAAACATAACTACTTTAATAGCTTTCTTCAATAAGGAGGTCAACAGAAATTGCACACAGTGACCCATAATTGAATGCAAGAGATTTTCTGAAACTGATTAAACTTTCAGAGTCACGCACAGGCAGCTACGCTCATACATCTCAACCAGGCTGTAAGTGCACATCTTCCCTCATACTGACTTGCAGATTTAAGAGTCATGTCCTAGGTCAAAGAATATACTCATGATAGGGGAACCTGAAAGCGTCTGGATGAATAATAATGATTACAATTAATAAAATACTTTGCACAAGGGATTACTGATGGCATTGCCAATCTTTCAAAATATGTTGTAGTTGATGACGATTGCTTAGGTCTGCAAATCTTATCTTCATCATTTAAAATAATATTTTAACTTAATTTAAAATGCGAAGTCAAACACAAAGCATGAAGCCAGATCCCAGACTCTAGCAAGCTATTATACATTGAGTGACTTTACCACTTAGTAGGGAGCCCAGTTACTGCACTACACTTTCAGGTTTTATATAAATACACAAATGCATGAGGAAAGAAAATTTGAGTTTCGTTTAGGTATCTAAAATTCTGACATCTACATCTGAAGTAGGTGTTTTTGTAGTTCTTTTACTTGTTAGTGGAAGAAAATTAACATTATTCATCACGCTGATTATCTGACCAGCTTTTAATATCTGCTTCAGGGTAAAATGAGTCATTCTTGAAACTTTATACTCTGAATCTTGTGATTGTAGTGGGACCTTAAAGCAAGAAGGTTAGATGAAGAAATCTAAACTTAAATGAACATAATTCACCCATAACAATCTCCCACGGCTTATCAGATAAATCATCTATATACTCCTTTCTTGTCAGATATATGTAGAAGGCTGGACTCAGAAAGCAGTTGCACCCTAAGTCTCTTCCCTTCTTTTTCTGTTCATACACTTGGACAGCCATAAACTTTTCTTTAGCTCATTCTTTACCTTTATTTCCCCTCTGCAGTATCCAACAGGGAAGCCTTGAAGTTATAAACAGCTTCTCAGTTTAAAAGGTAAAAAAATATTACTTTCATTATGCTACACTTCTATTAGACTATGTCTTAATATAAGGTAAGAGGCTTATAAATAATCTAAATCTAAATATTTTTGCATTCATCCAATACACTATAAATGCTACGTTAATATAAATATTAAGAATAATTCCTCTGTCTCTACACTTTAAGCAAACATTCTGGAAGAATAAGCTTTCTTTCTGCAACAGACCCAAACTGTGTCTTATTTCAAAATATCTCATAAGAAAAGAATTATGCAAAGAGGATACATAGTGTTCAGAAACATTTGTATAATCATTTATATAAAAGTTTTCTATGCTTTGTGACTTCCTATGGACTTGCAGTTTATCTTTGAATTTATTTCTAACTAAATGGGCACAGTAAATGAAATTCTTTTATAAATACATGAAACAAAATAACTTTCTCTATTGACCACATGAACAAAATTGCCTTCAGGTCTGAATAATCTGAGAGATTAGTAGTTTATTAAGTAATTTTTATTTCTAATCCATAAAACTACATTTCTGAATTGTTGTGTATCTTCTAATTTTATGCATATTTTTTCACAAAGAAAGTTCACGTAGATAAGCAATAATAACAATTTAAATGAGACTACTCATCAGAAACAATAGAAACTGATAGGTGGGTTTTTCTCCTGTTAAAAAGAAAAAATATTAAAAATAAATTACACTGCATATAAAGGCTCTGCTTGAAGTCTCTTTACATGTATGTGCATACACTTAGATAGAAAATATATTTTTTTGGTATGGTAAGTGAATATCTATGCTTATATATATTAAGTTATATAGTATAGTATAACACTTTTATTACATTTATTTAATCAAATGTATAGTATCTGGACATCGATATTTAGCAGTCATATATGTTTGCCCTATTCGTGTGGAAAAGTCATTATACTCTCACATAACTTTATGGTATATCTCCTGTTAGTAACACATTGTGCATGTAATATGAGATATTATTTTATTTATGAACTTTAACAAGTGCTTGCTTTTTGCTTAACCTTACTGAGATAACCAGTACATACATTAAGAAAGAGAATTATGAAACTTTCCAACCCTTCTGTAACTGGGATTTTTATGTGCCAACACACTTTACTGAGTTCACTCAGAGTAGAATTTAGAATAAATAGAATAGAACTCGTGCCCTAGCTACAGAGTGGCAAAAGAAGGTTTTGTTACCATACTCTGCTTTACTGAAAGCATCAGAATGAGTTGTCAGTAACTGCAGACATTTTGAGATCCTCCAGCACTTTCATGCCTTCATGGAGAATCAGTGAACTGTAAGGTTATAACATATAAATTGTCATTTCTGGGTTTTTTCATATAGCTCAGAGCAATAGCTACAGATTTGGAAACATTCAAATACCAGTAGCACCATTATTACTGGCTACTTACAGGTTCGGAACTTTTTTTCCAAGCAACATTTATAAGGGGCTCCTTTTTAAAAAGATTTTGAACCTCTGGTCTCAGCTTCAAAGGGGTGCTGTATCGTATCAGTCGTGTCAGAACCAGAATAAAAGGTCAATTTTTATTATCCAGAATAAAATCATCCACTTTTTTCTTTTCCTGGTAAGTAGCATATAAGATTATCAATGATAGCTTATTTTTCACTCTGACCTGTACTCCTTATTCTTTTCCTCTTCCAGTTCTCTCTCCCCATGCCACTGGCAGGGAGTGAGCAAGAGGCTGAGTGGTACTTAGTTGCCAGCTGATGTTAAACCATGACACTCCAATAACCCTTTCAGTAATAGCTTATTCTTTATTCTGACCTGTACCTACACTTGCCAATTAAAGGCAGACCCAGAGCTTGAAATACTTGTAGTAAGTTTTGATTCAAATAGATATCATATAGAAATCTTTGAGTCAAGTGTACGGTGATTTTTATAAAAATTAGGAGCAGGACTTTTGAGGATCTTGTTTCATACTCTTTGGTAATTTAATCCTATTACTTATGCAACAATACAAGACAAAACAGTACTGGGAAAAAGAAATTCAAGTGTTTGATGCTTAAAACAGTGGTCTAAATCCTGGTTTATAGGGAGTTTTTTATAATTTCTATCTGTCTTTAGTCTAATCTCTTGATCTCCTTGTATAGAGAGTTCAAGGTTGTGTTTCAGGGCAACTTAGTTCTGAAACACTTCCTAGAGGAATCTATCTGAGTAGAAACAGGCTGCAGAGTGATTACACACTACAGGGCATTGGCTTTAGAGAAATTACAGACTAAAAGTGCTCTTGTGAATATTTTTCAACAGTTCACTTCTTTCCAACATTTGAAAATAGACAATGACTTTTAATTGCTGGGTCAAAACATTTGTATAAATATAAAAACATGGTGTGCTTTCACACTACTGATTTTTCCAACGTTAGTTTTAATACTCTTACTTGTGATGAATGGATTCATACGTGTTAAGTAGCTTCACTAAAATGAGGGAACAGCACAGGAATATCAGGATCCATCGTTGGCCAAAATTCAGTTTCTAAAACTTGAGGAGCTTCATGTTTTTTCACAGAAAACTTGGGTGAGGAAACACATTAAAATTAGAATAATTTTTATTTTCATAAGAAAATATATGAATCCTTTGCTCTTTTCCCCCCTGCAGTCAGATCACTTACAGAAAACAAATTTTCTATTTTTTCCTCAGGACTTCATGCCTTATTCTCCATCTGATGATAGAATCCTCTATTTGAAGAATCATAATAATATCCCCTGTAGGTAACTGTGATGTCACAAATTCAGGATTATGATTTTCAACTGGGAGACAAACAGAAACAGTGGATCAACTGCAAAGGAACAAAGATCCTGTACTCTTGTAAAAGTTCTTAGAAACAAAGTAAAACTGTAACAAATGAGAAGTTTCAAAAATACATAGTCAAAGTTTGTCAAAGCATTTCATGAAATATCAATATATCTTATTAAAGAAGGTAAGAGGTTTTTAAGAATGGTGAATTATACTTTGGATTCTTATGTTCTATAGAATGGATTGCAAAGCATGGTATTGTGCTAGAATTCTGAAAGACTAAAACAAATATTTTCCTAAGGATGAGAGACACTTTCTTTTGAATGCCCTTTTGACATCAGGAATCTCTTTTTACCGGACTAAATTAGTCCAGTAGCAGAGTATTGTATATGCTCACTACACACTGAATAAGAGCCAAGGATAGGCCCTCTTTTGTTGGGCCTTTTATAAACTTGGGTCTCCTTGGGACTTCTTCATACCTGTCACAAATAAGTGGTTTGGATGCTGTGGTCTTTTACTAGAAATGTCAAAGATCCTATTTACTGGGTTATATAAACACAGAAACAATTCCCTTTTATGCATGTAGCACTATGCTCAAAGCGTTTCAATTTATATTACTTGCGTGTTTAGAACCAATCTTTCCACACAGTACAGTTCTAATCCTATAGCCATCTCTTTTCATGATTCAGTTGTGTCCTTTTCTTGGGTAATAGGCAAGTGGAGTGTCCTGCTGTCTTGGAAACAGACCCAATCTTTGATAACATGAAACCTTTTACAATCACCTAACATGATGCATATATATTTAGCCTCTAAGTTTCAGGGTTAAAAAAATTGTTTGATATGCTACATTTTGCACATACTTCTCTTCTTGTAGTTTAGTGAAAGTCAAAAATAATCCTCAACAGTGAGTTACAGTATTTGCCATATAAAGGAAAGTATAGCATAATGATAAGGATGATGATGGTTGTCCTTGCAGCAGGCTCTTTGTTCACATGGAAGGCATGTATTAGCACTTCCACAGTCTTTCACCATCAGTATGATTACATCCCACACGCTGCAATATCAGGCAGTTATTATTCATTTTCTTTAAGTTTGAAGTTGTAAGGGGAAAATAATATTTAAAAAAGAAGTAATTTACGATCATGAGAGATTCAAATTTATTACTAGAGCAGGTCATCCATTTCATGGGTTAGTGTTTAAACCCCTGTGCAGCCACATGACAGGTAGCTCTTTCACTGTTTTGAGAGAAATTAATGCTGCCCTTTTGTCAGCAAAACAGAATGATGATCAGAACACGACAGCACGGAACTTAGACTTCAGATCCATTTGTATCAACCGGCAGTTTCCAGCTAATATGATATCTCCCTCTTTACCTGTACCCTCTGCCTTATGCTACTTCTAGTCTTTATCAAGCCTTTCCCTAAGTGGTTTTAACATACAAAATAGCCAGCAACATAGAGATAAATTTGTATACAAATATATATATTTTATATATACAAATATATATTTTAACAACTTTGTATGACAAATCAGCTCATCACAGGATCTTATGAGTTACAGAGACAACCCAAAGCAGGTAAAGGAAAGTGTGTAAGGGGAAAGAAAGCAAATTAGGGAGGAATTGTTTTATCTTGTGCTGCTGTGAAACTGCAAATTTATGCAGCATTTTGCCTAGGTTTTGAATTTCGATGTAGAAGAAACTGAGATGCAATTTATATTTTCTTTTTCCTGTTCTTCCTCTTTTTTCTTGACCTAAAACTTATGGATTTATAAAGTCCAGTATGCGTGAATGGTTGTTCAGATTTCTGATAGCCATTTAGTTCAGTGTTTATTTTTGACCTTTTTTATTTGATGTTGACAAAAAGAATGAGGGTGTTATTTGCCTGATCATAGATATCAGAGAGAGCAATCCTGAAGGATGATCGTATTGAAGTGTGAAGATCTGTTAGCAAAACAAACCAGTTGCTCTGTCTTGTTTGTTATTTGTCATTTACCACTGTCCTGAAGCCTTCAGTCAATTTTTCAAAGAGCAAAAATGCCACGTCACAAAAAATGCCTTGACAAGTCTCAGCGCCTTGCAAGACTGAGTCTTTACTGAGGCACCCAAAAGTTGGATTTTTTCCGGTTACACTGATTGAACAATAATGCCTGTCAAATACATTTATACAAATCAAAGCCTATTTGTGAACAGAAATAAATGATTCATAACTGCAATAAATAATTCAACCAATCCCAACTGACTGAGCTACAGCCCCTCCTTTAGAAGCCGTCCCACCACAACAGTACTTGGGCACAAGGATTGAATCAATTTGAGCAGCTTTCCCTGGTGTTGCTCCTGAGCTATCTGATCTGCTTCAGGAAGCAGGTTTGAAATCTTTAAGACAGTTAAAAACTTCCATAAGAACTAAAATACACTTTATCTAAAATGTTGCTATTATTAATATTAATTGCATAGCTATGGAGGCCAAGTTCTACTCTCTGTTTCAATGATGCAATAACCTGATTTTCATAGGGCTTTACAGATAGGAGTGAGAGTAGAATTTGGTCTCTTTTGACTAAAACTATTTCCTGTTCACATAAGTGAGCTTGCCACTCCCCACTAAAAACAAAAATTATAATTAGTTAAATTTTGCTTGAGTTTCCTTTTCATTACGACAAACAGGAGGACTGTGACCAATTTAAATCTCTTTCAGAAAGATGCTTCTTGATATACATATATGTCTACATATATATGTATATGTGTATTTTTCTTACTATGTGTTTATATCACATAGATTGTCCTCAAAAACTACATGTAATCCATTGTTACCCCATAATACTGTTTTGCGTGAAAGGAGTATACAACATGCACAGCTATGTCTTTATTGTGAGTGTGATCAACATTATAAGAGTCTAGTCATCCAAATTATCCCATTAATACAAGAAAGCGTCAATAATACTCTTAAAATTGTTATAAAAGAGCAACCTTCCCAGTAGCTACTGCTGTACCCTGGTGCTGTCTTCATCTGTCCATATCCCTCTGGGTCTTGGCCAATAACTGTTCTTAAGAATGGAATTGAGAAGGTTTCTGATAAGTCATATGACATCCTGAGGACTGTTCTGATGGAGTGTGTTCATGGTGGGATTTTCTTGCTGATTAGTCTAGTGGTCCGCTTTGTTGTATCTTTGAATCTCTTCACCTCTGTCTGCTCCCAGCTGAGGTGTGAGTGCAAAATATTAAATTTAGAAGGTGACAAGATTTGCTCTGTTTCCAAAGCAGTTTTTGGTGAGATAGCTTCTAAAGCTGTGTGCTTTGGTTATCCATTCCTTGCTTTACCATGAAGAATGCTTGTGAGATTAAAAATAGGAAAAAAAAAAAGGAAAGAAAGAAAAAAAGAAAAATTGAGAAGTACCTTGAGCTCATTACTTTCTAGAATTACGAAAATACAAACAAACCTGTATTTTCCACTGTATGGATAAGGTCAAAAATCTGCCCAGTTCTTAAGGAAAAATGTCATATATACTAAGTTCTGCTTGAGCATCTGGAAGAGCAATACGGATCCGGGTCACTGCACACATTGCAATTTCTTTTTCAGCCCCTATGTCCCTGGAGCTGTAGGCTTTGTGGTTCTCTGAACCCTCACCTCAACCCTAATAATGGCTTGGGGCTGGGCATGAGGTCCCCACCACAATGGGTGGTCCAGTTTAAGTAAGTGTGGAAGGAGCAATGTTGGTGCAGTGCCATGCTCCTCTTGGCATGCCTTTTGTAGCCCCAGTGTCCCTGAGCTGTAGGCTTTGTGGTTTTCTGAACCCTAACCCTAATAATGGCTTGGGGCTGAAGATCAGGTCCCCAGGACAAGGAGTGACCTAGGTTTAAAAAGTGTGTAGGGAGCAATATTGGTGCAGTGCTGTGGTCGCCTTGGCACGCCTTATCCAGTCCCAGTGTCCCTAGAGCTTTGTGGTTGTCTGAAGCCTAACTTTGACCTGAAAACAAATGAATGCTCAAATCTGAGGTGAGAGTCAAACATTCCAAATGGAGGTTGGAACAGCACCAACATTGCTCCCTCCACATCCTTCTGATCTGGACCACCCATGGTGCTGGTGACCTCAGGCTCAGATTTTACTGTTCATTTGCCTTAGTGTTGTGGTGAGAGATCTCTTGGAATTCTTTTGTCTTTATAGAGATGGAATAGTGTCAGTGGCTATGTATAGGTGTAGTAGTTGAATAGTGTATTTTGGGTTTTCTTATATCCTTTTCTCATAAGGTCTGTCTTGCAACTGTTAATGAGCTGCTGTGGGAGTCTAAATCAGGATAGCAAGGTACCCCAAGGGAACACTTGTGTCAGGTGTACAGAGAACACAAAGAATAACATGGAACAACAGTTTAGCCATTCAAAGATCCAGGTTTCACCCTGTTTCTACTCAGTCTACCTTCATCAACATCACCTCCTTCCCACATGAATATTAACCCAGGGTAATGGTAAAAGTAGGGCCCATTTAGCAATTTTAGCATGGTTAAAAAAAGTATTGAATTGCTGTAAGAATTATCAGTGCCTGTGTAGACATACACAATATCTCTTGCATTTCTCTTGATATAACAGCTAGGCACTTACATCTGCTTGAACTTTCTTCAAAACTGACCTTTGTTTTCAGGTTTTCAAGGTGTTTGTTATCAAATGACAGTTTTAGTACTATATTTATTATTAATTTAATATTATAAAATAACCAGAACAAAGAGGTGGATAAATAAAAAAATAAAAAACCTTGCAGATATAAACATAGAGGATATATGTTTAATATGGGTGACAAATATATTTGATTTGGAAAAATAATCTGTTCTAGGCTTATCCTCTTTTACTGGCACTTGATTTTTATGATTTAATTTTCAGATAATATGCTCTGCTTTTGAGCTAGCTTAAATGCTGATATAAATTCGCCTAAGAGGATATCATAATGTTGACATTAAAAAAGCTGATTGATAAGGTTAATATGAACAGAATTTTTACACAAATGGTGATTACTAACTCTAGCCAACATTATAGTCACAAGGGTGAGATGGAGAGCTAAGCAGAAACACCTTGAATGAGCCATTCAATTAAAAGAACCCAACCTGAAGAAATATAATATGTAAAATGACATACGTTACCTCAATGATATTTTTTGTCTTATTTTTGCATTCAACTGCACATGTTGGATCAGTTTCATTTCATTGCTGCATCGTCCTAAACCATGGTAGGTGTGACTAAAGTTCCTGTTTTATTGTTTGTCTTTTTGTTTCTCACCAGCCAAATTTATTTAAATTGGCGAAAAATTAATTTTTTTTCTGAGTCCAATCCATTTTGCCAACACTTTTAACAGGTTAGCAATCTCCCTGTCTTTATCTCAACCTATGAGATTTTTCATTACTGCTTTTTTTCTATTTTCTCTCCCTTCCTGCTGAGTGGAGGGGAGTGAGTGAGTGGCTGGGTGGGAGTCTGGCTCTTAGCCACTGCTGGCCCACCAACACCATTTCAATTGTAAACTAAAACTGTAAAACATGATGCACATATAAAAAATATTCACTGCCCCGAAAAGTTTGAAATATGAAAGAGGAAAATCAGTTTTAAAAGACCCTAGAACTTCATGGAGTATATTCTCAATCTCCTGATCGTGAGCAACAGAGTCTAATTCTGTGTAAATTTAAAATGTAAGATTAAGATATTCAGGTTTTTTAGAGCATCAACATTAGTAGTTACTGTTATAGTCGGTAAATCATGTTGGCTCCTTTGTTCACTACTTCTTTTTTATTCCTACAACACATGAAATATGTGTTTTGTTAAACCTAATTTAATCTGTTACTATACAGATTATATACATAGACAAACAATTAAGGAGTATGAACTTCACCCTTGTTGGAAAGTAAGAGGTTTTGATCTAAAGGGACCTACTTGAGTTATCAATAAACAAAAAGACATATTTTAGAAAGTGAAGACCTGGGTGCAAGTCATATATTAAAAAAAAAAAAAAGAAAAGTATTTTCTCTGTTTTATAAACAAATTTATTCATTCTCTGTGAGTGTGGTTTTCAAAGATACTCTGTGGGGACCTCTACTGTGTTTGTCTGGGTGAAAACTGGTATGTGTTACAATTCCTTTTCATTTTCACTTCAGAGTTAATTAGTAAGTATTAAGTATGGAGGTGGGCAGGGGGTAAAGAATTTTATGAGACATATGCCAAAGAGTTCTACAGCTACTCTAATTAGATTTAACTTCCAAAGGCATATAGAAAAGAGCCATCAGAGGGAAGTTATTAGAAGAACCATGCTAAACAATTTAACAGTAATTTGCAAGCTGAAGAAATAAAATGCATATTCCAGTGGGATTTATTTAAAAAAAAATAACAGGACCATGTTTTCTCTCATTTTATTTCTAAAGAAAAGTTGGTCCAATGCTTGTTAAGAGTAGAGATTACTTATTTTTTTTAGCAGACACAATCTGGGAGACTGAGAAATGCTTAATGTCTAGTAATGGCTGTATTTTCCTAGTTCCAAGCTGGTTTGGACAAAGTGTCTTGGAAATTAACACCTGGGGGGCACTGCAAAAGAGTAAGCAGAGAAGGATTACCCAAACTCTCTACAGTGTCTTGAGGAGTGCAGAGACTGAGTTAGACTTGACCACTGGCAGGATTTAGTCCAATAGATGTGATCTCTTTTTCAGAAGTACTGTAGGAGGCACCTGCCAATTTAGTCTTCAGTTATTGCAACATTATGAATGGTAGGGGCTTGATGAAGATTGACAGAAGTATTAAATTTTTGCCAAATGCAACTAAGTGGATGCAATTTTATTATATGTTTATCAAAAACCAAGATAATTTTGGGAGACCACCTGTCCTGGCAGCAGGGAGAGAGGGAAGGAACAGCTGCTTTGAGATGTTGCCAGCTGTCTCTCCATTTAAATGATCAGATCCAGAGTCAAATGACTGTGTAGAGCCCTAATGGATTTAGCAGAGTAACCTGCTTAGGACAGATTGCTCCCATGGCAACTCTTGACTCACCTTAAGACTTTCTCTTAGCAATCACTTCGTGGGCCATAACAGTCAAAAGAATTTAAACCTTGTTAAATTATGAACATCCTATGGAGCCGGTATGGCAGATAGGATTACACATGGAGTTATAACCGAGACAGTAAGACAGAAGACTTGATTCAATTTGGCAAAGCCATGACCAGGGAAAAGCAAGATAAGGCAAGGCAAGGGAAGAGCACACGTATGAAAACTGTACGAAAGATGGGAGAGTGTAAGGTTGAATTATTACTATAATTCCTTCAGAGGTAAATTTAGATAGCTACATCAATTGCAGCTTTTTTTTTTTTTTTTAGAATATGCCTGTGTCATGCTTTCATTCTACAAGCAACTTCACAGGACATGCCATTCTCTTATCTAACCCAGTCATGTTATAATTGTGACTTCTAAGACATCAAGGTCTGTAAATAATAGCTAAGAAAAAATAATGAAAAAACAATGCAAAATATCCTATATTTTATCTTATTAGGCCTGATATCTCTTTTTATTGTCTATTGGGATGAGTAAGGCATAAATAACAGTAAGTTAAGACTAAATGAAATGGTCAAAGGCCTTCTATCTAATCTGAGACTCTGGCAGGTACTAATGAAAAACAGACAGCTAAAAGAGAGGTATAACTCCTTAGCTATCAAAAAACACCTTTTCTGCCATTATTTTTTCGAGATTTTTGAATCTCTTTCTGTTTTCAATTAGTCCCAAAGATTTTTATATCTTGTATGAAAATATATCAACTAAGCTTCCCACCTAATCCTTTACTCATCTGCTTCAGTTCTCTAGCAAAACTAGGTAATAAGCCTGTGAAGTTCTTATTTTTAATGCAATATGTGACTTAAGAAACCTGTATCTTGCTGTTTTCAGTTTCCTCTTTCCCAGGAAGAAGAGTTATAGTCTTTTAATCAGTCCTCATACAACAACCTTTTAGTATATTTTGTAATTTTCTTTGCTCTCCTTTCTTTTTATTTGTATTCTCTTCCAGAAGTTTTGAGATGGGAGGATGAAACCTGAACACAGTCCTAAAGGCAGTGAAAGAAGAAAGGGTTTCAACATAATGGAAGAATGGCATTTTCTGGTTTACTCTTTATTTCTTTCTTAATAATTTGTGATGTCCAGTTTAACCATTCAAGCAATGATGTTCACTTAGCTAATTCAATTCAATTTCAGAAATAAAACTGCTATGATTCCAGGATCTTCAGACCCATCACAGTTTTTGGATACCCAGAATTTATTTTCCTACATGAACAACAGAAAGTGCATTTTATTTGGTATTTTACTGTCTCTACTAAACTCAAAGTCCAAATAAAAATACAAATAAACAATTTCTATCTACACAGGACTTGTGCTTTTTTATTCTTCTTAAATTCTTTGTTGGTTTTCACTCTTCAGTAGGTCAGCCTAAAGGCAACCTCTTGCACCTCTCCAACAGAGCTCCTTCTGAGATTTTTTGTAATCAATGTCCTACACCTGTAGTGGGTCTCCTGGTCTCAGCTATCCTCCATTTTCTCTCACTAATGAACACATTGACTGTGTGTTCAAAACAGAGCAATCTCTCAGGGCATACTCTGAGCCTTTGCCCTTCCTGAGTTCAAAAAGTCAGAAGATTGATATCAGCTTTGCTCTCACTGATCAACAGCTATGTGGTCCATTCTAAAATGGAATTTTGGGTGGCAGGTTCACAGTTTATATTCATGCTTCCAACTCGGGTTTCCCATGACCTGATGTATCATTTAAGCATTATGTGATAGAGAAAATAGAACTTTCTGCTTCAGGTTATCTCCTGGACTTCAGTAGAGTCTGCACAATGTAACCCAAGACAGTTCTTTCTGGAATTCTGAAAGGAACAAAATATCAGAAGTATAAACATGAAACTGTTAGTTCTGACTTGCTGACTTGAGAGTTGTGAAGATCACTATGATTCTACTAAAACTATTCTCTCTCAATCTGCCATTCCTTAGAAGTATCTGTATGTTGCAGCACAGGTAAAATTTTAGATTCATAGCAGAGTTTGAAAAGTTTATTCTTTGTGCACAAATCAGCTTCTCATTTGTCTAAGAGAACCAGGAAAACACCGCTGTGCTCGCCTTTACTACATATAACATTGCATGGGAATGAAGAACAGTTTCACTTATGTTTGTCTTAGGATTGACCATTGCTAAACCCAAATGTCAAGGAGTGGAACACGGTTTTCTGTCAGCAGCATCTGTCTCCCTGGCAAATTCCTCAGCCAATTACATTGGCAGCTTTGGAGTAGCCTCTAGGTCTGTCATATAGCTACCTTTGTCCTTGCAACAGTTTTATAGTGATTCAATTTGTTTCTGAATAATGTCTGCAATTTTTATGCAATTAAACTGCAATAAAAATCACTTATGGGATCTCTAAACCAATCTTTTTATGGAAATATGCAATACTTATTAACTATTGACACTCTCCCTACCATTATTTGTTATAATAAATAAGAATTACAACACAAATTAGAACTTTGCCAGCCTGGAAATACTCCAACCTTCACACTGATTTAGTCCTTTGTCAATACTCCTGGCTTCTACTTAGTTATACAGACATTTTTCAGACTGCTATACTCAAGTTTAAGCCATGACAGTTTCATCTATTATCAGTTAATCTATACAATTAAAACCCCATGTAACTTGCTTAATGTTATGTCTTACCAGATGAGTCTGTGTAACTGGTAACATAATAGTTTGTTTTATATCCAGCATCAACTTATTCTTGGAGATAAACCATTGAAAAGCAACTGGCAAAAACTTTTCAGCCCAGATTAAAAACAGAATCCTCTCTGCTGATAAATATATAGGACCTAATTTAGCATCCATTAAACCCAATTATAAGTTACGTCCTTGAGTTCATATAGTCCACTATATTTATTGAGCAAAATACAGAATTGTGAATTAATGTAGTCTTACACAAAGATTCCCTGACAAATCCAGAGATCTAGAAAGCCACAGGCCTAAAATAACTTTAAAATCCTACCTTCTACTGATCCCAACAGGTTGATTTGAAACTTTTTTATTCTTTTAGCAAATAAATTCTGAAATAATAAGAACATTTTCTGAGAAATACTGAGATATGTTTTTTAATAAATATTTCTCTATGAAAATAGAAGGAACCCTTAGTCAGCTTCAAATAATTCAACATCTCATCAAAATTCTTACTGATGTTATGGAGAATTAGGTACTTTATTTCTTTAGAAATCATATCAAACAGCTCTTGCTAGTTGTATATCTAAAAACTCGAGAAGTAGGTGTTCAGATTCTAAAGGGGTTTGAATCCAAATATTTAAGNTTATTTTCTTTTGTATTAAGGCTCTTTGAAATAATAGCTATGCATCATGTATAAAAAGATATCAAGCAATGTAAAAAAAATTATTTTTTATTAAAGCAATGAGGATAACAACCTTGTAAGACCTCAAGTGTAATGTTTAAGTTGTAATGTTAAGAAATACATGTTTATATTGTTTGACTGATTAGTTTGAATGGTTTGTAGGAGCTAAAATTAAGGGTGTCATAGCATAAAAATGTGTAAAATGTTTACAATATTTTTGACAGATTATTGAAATAGTCATGTAAAACCAGAATAAGATTACTCAATCAAGTGACAGATAAGGCATAAAACCAATAGCAGATAGGAAGGGATTTTTAAGATCATCTAGTTCCAACCCCACTGCCATGGGCAGGGACACCTTCCGCTAGACGAGGTTGCTCAAAGCCCATCCCACCTGGCGTTGAACACATGAATACATCCTAAATAATGCTTACAAACATTTAGCTGAGGTATTCTCTGGGGATATGGACATGTAAAATGCCACAATTTCCACAAGATGTATGATATGAGATATTTGCTTCCTGCTAAGAGGCTGAATTTATGATGATAAATGCCAATATCTTTAAGGTATTTAAGTTGTCATGATATGCAATTGATTTTCACAATAAAACATTTTTATTTTTATTATTTTTACTTTTAGAGCAATCAATCACTTTTGAATATGTGATCAAAAGAATTGGAGAAAAAAAGAGTCTTAATTGTCATAATCAATTGGTCACCAGTGGCCAACAGACCATATTAGGTGTCCCAAACTCAGGTCCTCAGAACAAAATTTAAAAGTTGCCTTTTGCAATTGATCAGTGGTTGTTGATCAATGTATTCTTCAGTAAATCTATTGCTGCATTGATTTGTGCTAGAAAAGCTTAACCCTAAAGTATTTAAAAATCAACCACTTAATGTCAGGATCCAATGTCAATGCATTATTAAGGGTCAAATGCTAACTTTCATCTCACTCGAATTATTGTTATCTCTTTATCCTGCTGCAGCTTCTTTCTTTCACCAGTCCCACTCCATTCTAGAAGAGTGATCTCCACAACTGTGCTTCTGTGGCATCAGAGTCCCTAAGATGGGGCACTCCAGAGCTGTGTGCCAGACCCTTTCCTCACCCACATGCTTGTCATTCTCTCCCACAGTGAAGCCTATACTGAGCAAGACAGCACTTCTCCCCTCATGGGCCTTAGGTGTTAAAGCACTGAAATCAAACATTTTAGATAATAGCATTTGCCTACCTGTCATATCTCCTGAACTATTCAGATATTACAACAAAATCCAGGATGACTCAGCTAGAACGTTAAACTGGTGTATGAGAATTTCACACATGCTTGCTGTTTGTTATTTGGTTAGGTTGCCTTTCAGATCGCTCAGATTACTCTGTAAACATTGCAAAACCAAATGTCTAATTCTCAAAACATGCAGCAGCAAGAAACTAGTATCTGCTTTGTTGGATAGAAAAAAATGATAAAATTTTTATTCTTCTCCCCCAAAGCCTTATCTGCAAGCTAACCATGTGTTTGACCCACTTTATCAAATTCTTCCTAGATACAGAATTTCTCTGTCACAAATGAGAACAGTTTTCAGTAGTGAGAGATCGGGGAATTATTATTTTTGAGGTTATGCTTAGGTTGTGAAGACCAAATGGCTAACAGCTTGTAACACTGTTTGAAAACATTGCTTGCAGGTGGCAACTCTTGCAAATTGCCATTTTATCAGTATGTAATACTTTAAAAGTTCTTAACATTTAAATTTTTTACAAAATTTTGCTGTGATGACTCAAACTGATCAAGTAAAAGTGCAGTTAAAAAAAAAAGATTTGGACTACTCATCAAAAAGTGAAAACTGAAAAAAATTAATTCATAGAAATGTGTCTGTGTAAGTACAGCAAAACAATTTTCATATAGTATGAGGGAGGGAAGAAGGCAGGGGAAGAAAAAGAAAAAAAATTGAGAAATCCTTTCAAACATTCCATAGTTTCACAAAGATATATGGGTACCAGAAAAGAACAAATAGCCAACCAATTTTTCTTTCAAGTGACTAGGAACATATCCTTTCCAATTTCTCTTTGCTTGCTAATGTGAAGAAAATAGGTTCTGCTACACGTTTTAACTGTGAAAAATGTCTTTCTTGTTGTTGTTGGTAGAGTACTTTTTATTTGAGAAAAAAACATAATATGTTTTTCTGTTTCCAGTTCATCATTTGTATTTCTGACTTCAGATTTGATTTGCTAAGGAAGATTTGTGTATGTTGGATATGATTTTGCTATAGTTTGCTCATACATTTGATAAAAGAAGTGAAGAATTACATAGATACTTACCAGCATATAAATGAAGCAGAAGAAAGAGTATATAGAATTTAAATGTGGGGATAAGAAACCAGCCTTTTTGTGCTCATACTCCCGGTAATCGCATTAGCACAGCTTGAATTTAGAAAGTGCTTTATGTAAAAATGTATAAAGGAGCACCTTTGTAATGCACTCACTAAGAATAAACAAAATGAAGGACTGTAGAGAATTGTCATGGCAGGCATTAGGTCAGGCTCTTCTCCCAAACAGGGATTTAGTATCTCTTTTCCACCCAGAAACAATAAATACAATTCAGTGTTCAATCAGACATCCTTTCACTTACATAAGTGTTTTTCTTTGATTTTGTAGACTGTCACAGTTAGTAGTTCTGGACTGGGAAATGGATGTTGGGTAGCCAGTCTTTGCTTTTGTCATCATTTATATAATCTTTGTATTTCCCGAAAGTAAATGTTCGAAGCATTTAAATACAAATTTTTTGAAATTGAAAGTCTAAAGAAAAAAACTCAAGCCCAAACCCTAAGACAAAACCAAAAAACCAAAACAACAAAACTGAAAACTAACCAACTACAATAATTCTTAAGTTTTATCATTCTCATTTCTATTCCCACAGCTGAGGCACTAAGGTCGCAGGCCACAAAAGTATTTAAATACCTTTGACAATACTTTCTTCTAAGAAACAGAACCAGAAATGAAAGCACATATTATTAGTTTGAAATGTTCACTCAAATATTGTTCCACAGGATCCAAAATCCAAAGAGTTTTATTTTTTTACTGCATCAGGTAAGCCTTGTTGATGATGACTGCTTCTCCTGAAAGTGTAATCTTTACAGTAAACACAGGTCAGTTTGCCTCTTCTCCAACTCATTTTCTTCTGACTTTTCTGCAGTTCGCACCCCTGTAACACGTGGCCTGGGACAGGCCTGCAGGTCTGCCATACCACAGGGATATGAGCTTCCTGTGTGTGGGAATTCTTCATCATTATGGAGGGTACTGTAGTCTAGGCTTCCCAGTTTACTTTCTGTGACCTTATAGCTACTTTTAACTGTAGATACATGTTTAAATCCATGTTTGTGCCCTAATTTACTGCTCAGAATCACAGAAGAATGGAGGCTGGAAAGAATCTCTGAAGATAAACTAAGTTCTTCATACCAGGAACTACCCTAGATTTGAGCAGAGACTCATCACAGCTTATCAACTCTTTGGTTTAGGGCAGGAACAACTTGGAAAAGGGCAGTGGAAATTAAGAAATTATATGGCATAGGCAGATAAGAGGTGCTGCTTCTCCCATACACACCTGGTACCAGCTATGGACCTCAGAGTACATCTGTTAGCTGGCAATTTTGGCAGTGTCAGTGCCTGTCTTAGAGAAAATTTCTCTCCTGATCCACTGCTCCAGGTCCACTTCAGGTGTCACTAAAGGAGTGAGGTAGAGTACAAAGGACAGGAGGCAACTTTAATATCAGAACCACAGATGTCAACTGCCCACCTCACATGTGAGAGTGTGTTGCAAGTTCTCACCCAGCGTAAAACACATACTATCTGTGATGTAAACTGATCTACCTCCCTTTGCGTTGGAACACACTGCTGGAGAAATCTGACACAGTTTATTGGATTCATATGGGAAGAAATTAAAAGTCAGACTGAGTGGCTGTGCGTTGTTGTTTAGGTACAAGAGCGCCAAACGAAAGCCCAGAGCTCAAGTGGTCTCATATAATCAAATATAAGTAAGATGGAATATCTGATTCTTTGCTCTTCTGAAATGCTTGTTCCAAATTTAATTAGAATCCAAGACACTGGGCTGCATGAGGAGGAATGCTGCCAGAGGTCAAGGAGGTGATCCTTCCACTCTACTCAGTTCTGGTAAGTCCAAATGTGGGGAACACTGCATCCAGTTCTGGGCTTCACACTATAAAAGAGACAGATGGAAATACTGGAGAAAACCCAAAGAAGGGCCACTAGGATGATGAAAGGGCTGGAACATCTTCATGTGAAAAAAGGCTGAGAAAGCTGGGACTATTTAGTCTGGAGAAGAGAAGGCTCAAGGTGTATTACATCAATGTATATAAATACCTCGAGGGAGAATTCAAAGAAGATAGAGACATGCTCTTTTCAATGGTGCCTAGTGACAGGATCAGAGGCAACGGTCACAAACTGAAACACAGACGGAACAGTCTGAGCATAAGGAAACACTTTTTTTTTGTGAGAGTGGCTGAGAACTGGCACAGATTGCCCAGGAAGGTCATGGAATCTCCCTCCTTGGAGATATTCAGAAGTCATCTGGCCATCAGGGGGAAAACTGGCTGTAGGTGGCCCTGCTTGAGAAGTGGGGCTGGACAAGATGATCTCCAGAGGTCCTTGCCAACCTCATCATTCTGTGATTCTGTGACAAAAGAATAAAATCTGTGTCTTTGCTGTATCTGAGAAAACCCAGATATTTTTCAAAACTCAGTGTTAACGTACCAAATTGACTGCAGGCTCTTTCATTCTCTGTGCTACTTCCCATCAAACCCCTCATGTCTGCACGCAAGATGCATATTGATAGTTTAGGCTTAACTGTTAGATCACTGAAATTTTGTCAGCTCAATATTTTGTTCCAGGACTCTTCATCTTTTACATCACAAAAGGTGAAAAATCATTTTCTGAATTTGACAAACTAGTCTCACCATATACAGGAGAACCTCTCTTATAAAGAGGCTCAGAGAGTTGGGCACGTTTAGTGTAGAAAAGGGAAGGCTCTGGGGACACCCTACAGCAGCCTTCCAGTACCTAAAGCGGGCTACAAGAAAGGGAAAAAGCGATTTTTCATTAGAGCATCTGGTGGTAGGAAGAGAGGTAATGGTTTCAAACAGAACAAAGTGAGATTTAGATTAGAAGTTCAGAATACATTCTTTACTGTGAGGGTCGTGAGACATGGAACAGGTTGCCCAGATAGGCTGTGGATGCTCTACCCCTGGACAGGAAGGAGGGGGCTTTGAGCAACCTGATCTAGTGGAAGGTGCCTCCACTCATGCAGAGGGGTTAGAACTAGAGGACCTTTAAGGTCCCTACCTACCCAAATCATTCTGTGATTCCATAAGACATTGAATGGAAAAGAATTCTACAAATAAGGAAATATATATAATGAACTTGATAAGATTGAGTTTTATGAGATTAAAACAGTATTTGTAGGAAGGTGAGGTTCATTGTCATAATCCTCTTCCCAACTAAATCAGATGATGAAACAGTGAAATCTCAAAGACAGTACTGACTTCAGTTTAGATTTATAGGCATGACTGAAATCAGTTTAACTTAACTGATAACTCAAGAAAATCAGAAGAAATTATATGGGATAAATGAGAGGCATCTACCACCAAAATATATCAGAATCAGCTCTTGTCACCAGTACCTCATTGGTACACACTGTGTTGTTAATGTCATGTCACTGTGCACAAAGTATGACTTACCCAAGGAAAAAAATTATTTTGGAGAGGTCCAAGTAAATATGTGATCCGCCCCTTGGATATTAGCAATTTATTTTTAAAAGTGTTTTTGACAAAAATATGTTCAAGGCTTTTGAAATGTAAAGAAAACAGAAAGTAATGATCATCTTCATATTATATCAGATTCCTATTACCCGTTTTTAGAGTAGCTGACACAATTATTCCGGATTCCCTGTAGACAGCCACACAAAGACCTCCTTCACATGCTGTTTAATAGTTTCAGCTGTGAACAGCTGTTCCAATATTTCTCAAAAAATTTCTAAAGCCAGTCACTGGGCTGATCTATCATTCACAGTTTTGCATATTCCTATTGGTTATTTTGCTCATTTTGTCCCTTTGCCTTCTACATTTTCACCTTTGCAATAAAACTGATATAGTCAACCAACTGTTGTCAGGCTTTTAGACACCTTTTAAAATAATTTTAAATAAAAATGCATTTAACACCTAACCTTTTATGTTAGCCTTCACTTTTCTGTTATGGATAAAGAAAATAAGCAATTCCTCTCTAATTTTAATACCTAAGTTAAGACAGGGTTTTGGAGCTTCATTTTGCTCTCCCTAAAACAATTCCAATATTGGATTAGGATTCTAAGCTATTTTGCATGATAGAAATCATCCTAACCCTTTTTTTGTTTTATTGGAAGAATAAGATACAACAATTTTTTACAAATGAAGTTGTTAGCTTTTTGATGTCATATGTGAAATAGAATATTCTTTCGGATGAAGCTTAGAGAAAATTCAAGATATTTTTCTTTGGTTTCAAACATAATGGAATCATTATGTCCTCAGCATAAAAATATGGATTGCGGGGCAAAAAATGTGGCAACTGGGAAACTGGTATAAAACAGTTATGAACAAAATGTTCCAAATTCCCTACCTTTCTTCACCTTTCTCTTCTTGATGGAGGAGTAACCCAACCTTTTAAAGAATTGATACTTACAAAAAGAACAGTTGTGGTGAAAAAGACCTCTAATTTTACATACCAGTTTGAACAACAGTTGTTTCAACCAACCTCATTAAGAAAACTCTCTGAAACTAGGAAAAAAAACACTAATGGAAAGATATAAGTTAACTGCTTTGAAATTGCTGATGTGTAAGTTTATATTGTCAGTAGTACCAAAATAGCCCAGGTGAAATTAGAGATGCACTGCACTGAAGAAATAATAACAAGAAAATAAAAATATTTTTAAAAATGCCTACTAAAAATATATATACTCACTCCTGTTAATGCAAAACTAATGCTAATTTCAAAACACAAGCAATGTTTATGCTGATTTCTTTTACTGTGCTGAAACAAAATATTAATGCACACAGTCCATCATCAAAATGTTAACAAACGTTAAGTCAGAGGAAAAGAATTCCCTATAGTATCTTAGAGAGGCTTGATTTTTTTTTTCTTAAGTGCATCTTTAGTGGTGAGGTCATTTTCTATATGACTTTTTAGAACAATTAAAACACAATTATCAGGTGTGCCATGTATATGACATGTGACTCAAAGTAAATTGAAGAATGATACTTTTATCATTTTCATTTTGTGTTAACTGTATATATTGAATCTGTGATCATTGCAGGGAAATGTGATGGGTTTTTTTTTTTCCCAATGATGTTTTATGAACTGTAGAAGTAAGACATTTTATTGGTTATATGTAATCTCTTTGGAATGCCTTTGTTTTGAAGGTATTTCAGCTTGATTTAGTTTTTAAATCCAAGATGAAAGCCTAGTTTCTTGAGGTAGCTATATCTGTTCATTGAATTGATGCCAGAGACGTTAGTTCCAGATGTATTTCTTTAGTTTGACTAGTTTTATTATGCTATGATGCTTTCCCCAAAAGATATGGTAAAAAAGCTGATAGTATACAACAGTGGCTGGATCAAAATAGAGCAAAACCACACAAAATATTCTGCAGTTTTTTTTAAACACTCAGTCCTAGAAATACACATAAAAACTACATCAGCATCAGACCAAATATTACATACAGACAAAAAAAAAGTCTTTCTGCTCTTATTCCTTTCCTAATTAGTTTCAGTCCCAAGGCAACCAATTAATTATTTCCTTTGAAAATGAACTTTTCCCCTCCTAAATTCATTCAAGGTCTTCCTTTCCTCAGTCTTCAGGCTCTGCATTTTCTATTTCAAATTTTAAATCACTTGTAAATACTAAAAATAAAAAATTTCCTTATACTTTTAATGCTCTGCTGTTAATTTCAAAAGTTTTAAAACAAAAAATAGTCTTTTGAGTTTTCCTTTAAAGTGCTCATTCTATCTAATAAAATAAGCGTAGATATCCTGAGTAACCAGGATACCTTAAAATTGCACAATGAAAGAATGCTCTGCAAAGACTCTTACTGGAAGGAAGGACAGCAAGGGGTGAGGAAGAAAGAATGAAGCAGATCATATTGTTGTAAGCAGCATTTGTGAAATGAGGGTTCTTGGCTTTTTCCTCTCCTCACCCCCCTTATAATCATACATACATGAAAATTGACACATAAGCTTTCAGACCCAGGATTTCAATAACTTGCTTGAGATCAGAAACTGCTGCCTTTCAGTATTCACACACAGCTCTTTAACCTGCTTTGTTAAGAAAAGCAACTGTAATTGTTCAGAAAAGACAGCGCATGCTTGAAATATCTTCCAGATTGCCAAGAGGATCTGTCAGTTTGCAGACGCACTGATTGCATACATAGAGGAGTGTTATATTTTGCCAAATAATCCCAAACATATACAGCTGATTTTTTAACATAAAAAAATAATATTTTTTCCCTTGAGATAGTGTCATCAAATACCATCTGTGCTGGCTGCAATTTTAGTCGTAAATCCTTGTTGTATTTATCAGAGACTCAGTTTTCAAAATAGCTAATTTTCATCTCAGATTCAGACACACACTAATATCTTTGCTTCTTTCTTGCTGAGAAGCCTGATATAACAGTCTATCACTGAAAGGGTTTGGCATTTGCCCAAAACAAAATAGGCTCATCTTCTTGCATGGGATTAGTTTCCTTAATAGGTCTAGAACTTGGAATCATTAAATACCGCAAAAATATTCTCTTCGTGTAACAGAAACTATTAAAAGGCCTGTGGGAGGTAACATGACAATGTTCACAATTAAATTAATATTAAACCTAATAAAACTCTGAGGGAAAAAATCATCATGGAGGTAGAAGAAAAATCAAGACATGGATATATGAGAATGGAAGAAACATGGCAACAATATTAAGTTTGAGTATAATTTGGGGGTTTTTTTGGATTTCTGTTGAAGGTACTACATCAGATTAGCAGACTCTGGATGACAGAAAATATATATGAGTTGACTGTCATTTAGAGTATTTGTCATGCAGGACAAATGTCATAGATAATTTTGTTGTAACTGAGGTACTTAGAGACCCCTCAGGAGAAACTAGTACATCATGAAGATAAACAGTAAAAAGCATTTTTTCCCCAAATATTTTACAATATAACAAAGGAACGGTACATTCAAAACAATCACTTATTTAACCCATATTTCATCTATTAATCTATGAGAAAGATATGAGAGACATTGTGGACAGCCTTGCTGAAGTCAGGCTCAACAATACTGCACCTTCCCCCTCTGATGAGGTAGCTACTTCATAGAATCTGTATTTCGTCTGCATGGCCTGGTTTTTGGTATCGGTGGGGGCCTACAGGGGTGGCTTCTGTGAGAAGCTACTGGAAGCTTCCTCCATGTCTGGCAGAGACAATCCCTGGTGGGTCCAAAGATGGACATGCTGCTGGTCAAGGCTGGGCCAGTTAGTGATGATGCTAACCTATTTAAGAAGAAAGAAAAAAAAAAAGTGTTATTTCACAGCGGTAATTGTGGCCAGAGTACAGCGGACTGAGAACTTGTGAGAGGAACACCTATGCACACACCAAGGTCAGTAGAGAAGAAGGAGGTGCTCCAGGCACTGGACATGGGATTCCTCTGCAGCCCATGGTGAAGACCATGGTGAAGCAGCTGTGCCCCTGCAGCCCAAGGGGAGCCCCATGCCAGAGCAGATGGATGCCTGAGAGGAGGATCTGACCCCACAGGAGGTCTGTTGCCGTACACTGGGCCAACATAGTTTGCAGTATAACATTGCTGCACCATCTATGCATGGGAAGAGCTACAACGGCTCACTGACCTTATGGGCAAGAGCTACAGCGGCTCACCATCCCTCTTAGAGGCACGGTCACCCATAAAGCAGTCCAATCCCAGACTTGCTTGGGCAAGAGCTACAGCGGCTCACCGTCCTTCCCAGAGGCACAGTCGCCCAAGGCAGTCCAATCCTGGACTTACATGCGTAGGCTACTCACGGCTCACCTGGGCACACCCCCGCACAGGGATTACGCGCCGGCCGGCTTTTCCACTTCCCCCAAGTGGATTGCAGTCCGTGAGGCTTATACTGCTGGAGGCTTCCAAGAGCTTCTAAGGCTCAGCCAGTTATCGCCGTGATACATACAAACACAAGCACCAGATGTCGGAGTCCAAAAAGGTCCAGCATAGAGAAGGGTGGAAGACATCAGCAGGCACGAGCAGGCACGAGCTCAGCATCCACCCAGTCAGCTCCAGCTCAGTTCAGTATCTGCTGCTCTGTGATCCTACAGCACAGCCCTTTATACCCAGCATCCCTTGGGCTACTCATGTGCTTCTTGTTGTAGGAATCACCACACCTGCATTCAGTGCTGGCCTTCCCTCCTCCCAGGGACACAGCTGCAAGCCATGAGGCCAAGGCTGCCTACAGCCTACTCTTGTAACCCCATAGAGCTGGGATGCTATAGTTTGGAGTAGGTGATCCTTGAAAATCAGACAGCTTTCCAGGATCATCTCCCATAGGATTACTGGAAGCAGAGTCCTGAATGGGACAAATTACGGTCCCCTTAAATCCAAGGCTGTGATCCTTCAATTTGCTATTTTTACCCCTGAAATCCACTATCTCACAGTCACTGCAGCCAAGACTGCTCCCAGATTTCATATCTAAGGCCAGTTCTTCCTTGCTCGTAAATACCAGGGCCAGCAGAGCATTTTGTATTTTTTGTTCCTTGGTCACTCATGTCAGGAGGTTATCAGCAGCACTCCTGGAGCATAAAATTAATTCAATCTTCTTTCTGAAATGATTTTGTCTTGTAGTCGATTTTGAGCAGAAATGAAATTTCATTTGGCTTCAACACTTATAACTGTGGATTCTCAGAGACAGGATTCAGCTCAAGATAAGGATAGCAAGTGGGGTTGCTGCCTGTATTTTTGGTATCTAACTTGGAAATAAGTGTATTGTTTTTCATGTATAATTTAATGTATGGAGTATGTTTCCTTGGGCTATGATAATCCATTTAGAATATATGAAGATTTCCATATGTAAGCATCTACATCTAGACATCCTAATTTCAAACTCATGTAAGACAAGATATGAACTCGCACTATATCTGTTTCCTCTATTGACATCACCCAGAATCCTAGTTTATATTTTAGATCTTCTGTTGAATACAGCTGGGAAAAAACCCCAAAAATTGAAAACAAACCCACAACAAAATCAAAAAACCATCAGGTTAAAATGTAATGAAAGAAACAAATACATTTAAACGTATTAGAGGACAGAATGATTGAAAAACCTTTACATTAGAAAACCAGCTTAATGATTTTACGAAATGAGTTTATTCCTTAAGTAAAATATGAGTGCTAAATCAGATAGGAAAGAATGAAGATAATTCTGATTAAGCAATAAAACAAAAATGTGATGATAGGAAACAATGAATTTAATTCTGATTAAGCAATAAAACAAAATAAAAATGTGACAAAAGGAAAAAATTCAGAAAACCGAAATAATTTTTTGGTGTGTAAATCATGCACAGAATAGCATGACAACACTTTCCTAGATGTAGCAGAAAAAACTGGAAAAAGTAATGATCATAAGAGTCATGAAAAATGATGTACAAGAAGTCTTCGAGGTGACCTAATTGGAGACTTCCAGTACCTAAAGGGAGCCTGCAAGAAAACTGAAGAGGGACTTTTTGCAAGTGTAAATAAGGAGCCTGGATTCATATGAAAACACTGTAAGATCAGAATATAGCACAAGTTTGGCAAAGTGCAGAACAAGCAGTGAACAACAGTACACTGAAAATCAAGAACTGTGAAAAAAATAATAAATTATTCATTTCCAACATCACACAGCATAGCAAAAGTTACTATGTTTTTTTCCTCATTACTGCACATTATTTGAACTTTTTGAAAGCCAGACTCCAAATTAGACAGCTGCTCATAACATGTGGAGAGGGAACAAGTGGTTCCAATAGGGATTGCATGAAAGCTCTTGATGCTCCTTTCTGAAGTAATGAACACTTCATTGCAGAGGAAAAAGCATTACCTCATTGCATGAACAGCAAATAGACAGGTAGATATTATCAATTTCACTGTCCTGGTAAATGGAAAAGTCTTGAAGAGACATGGAAGAAAGTCCTCATTACATTAAAGAGTATGTGTTGATGGGTGAGTTTATGCAGATTTGTTGCATCTATATGCAGACTATGCTTCAGATTCTTAAACAGAAAACAAAAGTGTTGTAAGTTGGATGGTTTACAGTGTAAGTTCAGCTTTCCTTGCATGAGAGGCTGAGGAGAACAGAGAAATTGAGACTAAATATATTGCCTATTATTTCCTTCTCCATCATAATCCTTTTTTCTCTGTCTCATTATGCTGCATTATCTTTATTTGGGATCCTTTATGTGCATTTATTATGATAAATCCTCTGTCATTTTGTTCAACTATTAGTCAATTTAACCATCAATCTGTGCAGTCATTTTTCAGATTAAAGCTGTATTTTAACCTACATTTCAGATTTATTGGAACTGAAACATTTTAGTATGAAGTATGCCTAAATAATATATATATAGATATTGTATGCACACAAAATGTGCTGTCGTTTTAAGAATCAAGGTGGAAGACAGTTATCGAGAGATAATTGTTGCTATTTATGGGAAATGGGTTCTCATTAAAAATAAAGGTTAAATGAGGAATCTAGTCCTTTCCTGGGAATGAAATTTACATTTCTTTCTAAAGTGACAGCTTTCAATAGGAATAAAATCTAAATTCAAATTTGCTATATTATAGACCTCCTTCCTTATTAAACTTTTTTTGGACTTAATAAAACAAACTTCATAAAGTTTATTTCTGTTCATGCTTGGCTTCCTTCCTAAAGCAAATGTTTCTGGAACCTTAGAAGAAAATCCCTTAGAAGAAAATCCCTTCAGCCATTTCATAATTATAAGATTATGAAATATATATTCCCATATAAATGCTAAATTCTGAATACCAATTTCTTGGTGGAGTAGATCATTGAAAACCAAACTTTTTAACTTCCAGTTAGGATATGGAAATACTCCAAGGGTGAAAATAAAATAACCTAAAGGCTCCACAAATATGTGAAAAAGGTAAAGAAGGGCTCTTTCCCCAGTAAATATGTTTTAAATTATTTTTTCCTTCAGCTCAGACCTTGAGGTAAAAATTATGATGGTCAGATACTTTTATAAGGAAAAGGATTAAAAAAGAAGTTGCAATGAGTCCAGATGATTTTGTGATAGTATCACTGCTGAAAAAATGTTTCTGCTCCTCAGTGGCAGAGCAAATTTACATCTTCTTGCAAGAGTGGTAGCTATGTAGAAAGACAGGCTAGATATTAAACAAAACAAAACGAAAACAAAAACAAAACCAATTTCTAAGTAAAATTTAGTATCACTAAAAGTTGTTAACTTTAAATTGGAATATTCTTGAAAGAAATAACACATGAAGTTCTTGGTTAGAGATATGCAGACGGAAGCACTTTTATGTCTATTATCTCGGCAAATGCTAAAAGAGAGGTTTCTGATCTAATGGATTTTCTGGTTTAAATATAATTGTCAGCTGATGTTATATTTGAGACACTTTTTTTGGATGATAATTTCAAATTGTGTGTTCTGAATCATACTGAGGTCAAATTTGCAGAGACAGTAGCTGAGGAGATAATCTTCATGCAGTTCCAAATATCAATTTCTATACTGACAGTTCTTGATACATGGAATATAGAATCTCTTTAAAGAACTGCAATGTGGTAAGAAATAACCATTGATGAAAAGGTCCTCTGGTAAAACCCATTCTTTTGCTGAAGCTCTTGCTTTAAAAGTGCTAGGAGAACCACAAATATAAGCGCTGCATTAAAAGTCCTGGAGAAAGTTCATGATTAAACTTTTCAGTTTTCCATTCTTTAGGTATTAAAGGAGCACCTGTTTTCCATTATGTGTCACTGATATATTTTACTTTTCTGTAGCTATTTAACTCTTGGTGAAACATTCTGTTTGGATGTTTCTAGACTGTTTTTTTTACATTTTTAAAAAATAGAAAAAATAAAAAGGCTAAAAAAAAAAAAAAAATCCGTGACTAATGGCTTACAAATTGGTGACAGCAGGTTGTTTAACATAATTGTGCAAAAGTAACTGAGGCAAGAAAGAATAAAACTCTCCAGACTACAGCAAAGCCAGTGTGAGATCTACCTAGAGAGCAAATCTTCTAAACCCAGTAATTCATTCTCTTCTATCTTTCTCACTGCAAGTGTTGCCTTCAAAACAATGCTACCCAAGAGAGATACAATTGCTGTTTTAATTACAACTCACAAAAGAGAAAGCAACAGATGTATAAACATATTTTAAGTATTTATTAAATATCTGCTGAATTGTTATAGTCCTGTTGGCTCATTAGTAAAATCTCCATGGATTAACTACTGATTCCCAACACCTTCATCTACAAAGACGTAAGGAAGATTTGCATTCTCACCTTATGTACACTCATTATAATTTCTTTTATACGTTGCTAATTATAAGACCTTATATTTCTTTGCTCTTTTCTTCTTGGTGAGGTCTCACAGAATTGCTGACTGTAAAAGATCTATAAAAGAGTCCACTGAATAAATATACCAAACTATTAAGTTCTTTTTCAAACTGATCAAGGTTAAGAAGCATCAACTAACAAATAAAACAAAAACAAAGAAAAAAGGGGGTGAGGGAGCACGGAAAAAAAGCCTCAGTTCTTGGAAAATTAAGACTGTGAGGATTTTTCTTATAATGCCAAGGATAATTTTGATCCCACACCACAGATACTTAGAATTTCCTGGCCAAATTTTCTTCTTTTCTATTATATCTCTGAATATAATTCAAGACTGACAAAAACTTAGAAGTGATGATTTCTTAATATGCATAATCAGGAATAACTGCCGTACATTCTGCATAATAGTATGCAAACTTTTCAGAGGGCACATTGCAAATTTCACTTTCTGGACCCATGAGAGTTGACATTAAAAGCGTATGGCCCTCAGAAGCGGAAAAGAGAGATTTTTCCCATTTATTTTCCCCACCGTTCCACAGGATGACCAAAGGTAAAAAAAGAAATTAATCCATATTATAATAATCTCTCATTTTACTTGATATCAAATTAGTAGCTTCATCCTTTAGCTTTCACCCAAATGTCACAACTATCCAATATTCCTTCTGTGTTCTTCTACTGTTCAAGGATTCCATTCCATACGTTAGTAGTACTTGAACTCTAATGCAAGGACATGTCTGTCCTGAAGAATATCCTAAGCAGGAATGACTGAGATAAACAGAACAAAGAAGGATATTCATTTTGTTAAGCAGCAACTACACAAGGATCTTTAGCATTTGAATTTTTCATTTATCACATAAAATAAAAGTTTCATATTAAGTAAACATACTGAGCATGAGTCATTTTCCTAAATATAAGAATTCAGTTTAATTTCTCTGCTCTGGTCTTCACTTGCTGCTGAAGACTGAAAATATCTCTTGATCATCTGAGTTCAATGCAGATGCCTATGATATGCAAGGACATCTCAAATGGTACCTGCTGTCTTTATCTGAGTAAAAGAAACAAGTCTCAAGGGTGGGATGACTTTTGAGATTAAGATTACTACACTTAAGGTTTTATATATAGATATTTACATGTGTTTGGGAGTCTAAACTTCACTGGAGAACTAATGTGTACAGATGATGTAAAGAGAAATACAGATGGCCAGCCTCCAGTTTTCTACTCAAGGGTGAGCGGAAACATCCTCTAGGTTACAATGACTATGCCAACCAATTTTCAATTTTTTCTATTTTTATTGAAGGTTTAGGCACTTTTCTTATAAGCAGATGCACAAGTATTTTTTTTTTTAAAAGAGAATTAATGTAGCAGAAGTGACATTGATAAAACCTATGGGAAAAATATCAAGGTTATTACATTTCTGGAATATGAAGGAATTGTCAGATTGCAACATGTAGAGGAACTTGTGATGGGTCATAAAAACAGTGTTTTATTAAAACCATGATTTGCAGAACAAAGTGGAGATATGAATGACAATTCCCAGGCTCATCAGCTAAGCTATTTTGCTGGTCTCATTCAAGGATGGAGAGATAAAGGATATTTTTATGAAAAATATTCCTTTCATGGTAACTGGATATTTCTGTCCTTCATTGCTTGCCTGAGTTCCTTCTTGAGGACTTTTCTGAGGGCTTCATAAAACTTCCAGCAGTGGATTAAAAGTGAATGACTGAGGCTGCTATACCTCCCACCTTTCAGTATGCTCATGGGGAACATACAAGGGGCTGAAAACTACTGCAGGTTTTGAACTGATTCAGGAGTGATCAGAGTAGTTTTCTCTTAGATGTAATAACAGTGTCTAGTAAAAAATAGTGTAGGTGTTTTGGTTTAAGCCCAGCCAGCAACCCAGCACCACACAGCCACTCGCTCAATCCCTCACCACTAGGATCAGGGAGAGAATTGGAATGGTAAAAGCTGGAAAAACGTGTGGGTTGAGATAAAGACACTTAAATAGGGAAGGCAAAAGCCACAAACAAAAGATGAGAAAACCAAGGAATTAATTCATTGCTTCCCATGGGCAGGCAGGTGTTCAGCCATCCCCGGGAAAGCAGGGCCCCATCACATGTAACAGTGACTTGAGAAGACAAATACCATCATTCCAAATTGTCTCCCCTCCCTCCTTCTTCCTCCAACTTTATATACTGAGCATGATGTCATATGGTCTGAAATATCTCTTTGTTCACTTGGGGTCACCTGTCCTGGCTGTGTCTGCTCCCAACCTCCCATGCACCCCCAACTTCCTCACCAGCGTGGCTGCATAAAAGGCAAAAAAGGCCTTGGCTCTGTGTAAGCCCTGCTCAGCAATAACAAAAACATCCCTATGTTATCAACCCTGTGTTCAGCACAATTCCAAAACTCAGCCCCATACCAGCTACTGTGAAGAAAGTTGACTCCACCCCAGACAAAACCATCACAGTAGGACCAGTAAAAGTCTCAGAGTATCAGACTTTATTCAATATCATATCTGCCATATCTTTTTTCCCTTTGTCTTTCTTCCAAAATGCATGAATTCCACTAGGTCTATTTCCAACATATTTTACTATCTTATGAAATAGTTTTAGTCAGAGCTCTAATAAATATATTTTCACTTCTTCCCAAAAGAAGTATTTTCTTTCAATCAAAGAAGCTTTGGAGACATAACACCAAGTAAATAAAAAAACATAATAAAGTATTTGTTTTCTGTACATTCCTGGCCAAATATAACTGTAGAAAAATCACATCTCACCCAAATTTGCTTCATGATTGTAAGCTACTTTAATACCATGATTGATTTTATTTGCATAAAGGGCAATGTCAGAATTGGTTACAATCCAGGTATTAAAATCCAGGATTAGTCTCCCAGGATTAAAAAAAAAGGGAGAGGGAAGTATTTATTTATTAAAAATAACAACAGTAAACTATAATATGAAGCAGCATTACTGAATTTGATCAAAGGGTTACTTTCAAAGATCCACTGTTTCTTTTCAAAAAATGTCCTTCATAAGAAAGCATCTCTGTCAAAGTTTGAGGAATAAATACATGTACTTTTCTTATGATAGGTTAAAAATCTATTTACTAGTCACAGTTGTTGATTTTGCCTTACTTTTGCTTGCAGCACAGAATGAGGAAAGAGGAAAGCAACTTAAATTTGGGCTACCGAAGTGAAGAAATATGGGAGATTGTAAAAAAGAAATTTGTAATCAATATATTAAATGAGAAAATAACATAATTATCACAGACAGGAACCTGAGTCAGTCTCTATTGAATTCTAAGTCAAGCCTCCACTGACCAGAACTCAACCATTTCAAAGAGAAAGGGCAAGTGGATTGTGACTCAGAAAGAAATAAAATGTGTGTTGAATGAAAAAAAATATTAATCGCACAGAAAAGGTAATAAAGAACTCCAGAAACAGGCATGAATCTATATGGGTAGCTGAATGAAAGATACAGGGAAGGACTTCAGAATGTCTACACCTGTATTAAATTCTATCTTCTCTCCAAATGAGACATTTAACTACAGATATCACGAGACCATAAGGCTCATTAAATAACCAATTACTATCTCCTCCTTATTCTTCTTTTTCTCTCCTCAAGATACATGGAAAAAGAATCCAAAGAAATTTGATGCAGTAAAAAGGTTCAAACTTTCCTTTTTCTTCAGGGAGAAAAGCTCTGAGAGTGTGTATCTCATTCCGTTAGATGGGAACAGGTCAGCACTAAAACAACACAACATCCAGCATACCTGACTCCTGCGCCCATGAAAGGTTCTGCCTGCTGAGACTAGTCACTTCAGCTAATTTTGTCACTGATATTTACAGAACAAGAATTAGACCAGACTTTGGATTATTTCACCCAAAGAAAATGGGGTAATACAACAAATCTGTGACTCTTCTACTGAAATCTCCTTTACCTCTGAAGTAGCCATCTTATACTCTTGAATTTCTGATAAATAACTCCATTGTGATTTGACATTAATATGCTTACTTCCCTTTAGAACTCAATGCCATCTCCTATGTGCAATTAAAAAAAAAAAGTAAAAGATCTCCCGACAACAACAAATTTGTTCCAATTGGTGTTTCCTCCGGATATAAGGTAGTCTGAAATGCCATGAAATCCTCTGTGAGTGAAATGTCACCGTGTGACAACATATAACTGTAGGACCATGGGGAAATGGTTTCCAAATGCCTAAACTTTCAGTTGAGATGGATTCATGGAAGTGTGTGTGAGGTATGACAAGCCTGTGGTATGAGAAGTAGAGCTGAGTGATTCCTTGCTGATGAGGGGAGCAGCAATTTCATAAAAGCCTCATAAAGCACGAAGCCTTTTTCATAAAGGCATGCAGAAGATTTAGCATCCAGTGAAATTTTCTTCTTCCTTACTCAATGTTTGTTTTTTTCCACTGGTGTTGGTTGGAATCCCATTCACAACTCATCCAAAAAACAGCTGTTTCTCCTTTTTGCCTTATTTTTCATACTACAGTACTTGTAGTGCTTCCCACCAAAGCTGATGATGGCAACAAGATAAAATTAAAATAATAGAGAGGATTTTATTAAAAAGCACCAAACTGAATTTGTGAATAGCTTGTGACTAAAGTAAAGGTTTTCTTGAGGAAATCAACTCTGATAATTTTTATTTAGTTAAGGATCATGGTCAATCACTTGCCATTTGTGGGGTTACAAGAGTAGGCTGTAGGCAGCCTTGGCCTCATGGCTTGCAGCTGTGTCCCTGGGAGGAGGGAAGGCCAGCATTGAATGCAGGTGTGGTGATTCCTACAACAAGAAGCACATGAGTAGCCCAAGGGATGATGGGTATAAAGGGCTGTGCTGTAGGATCACGGAGCTGGAGCTGACTGGGTGGATGCTAAGCTGGTGCCTGTGGATGTCTGCCACTGCTTGCTGATGCCTGCCTCTGCCTGCCACCCTACTCTATGCTGGACTTTTTTGGACTCCGACATCTGGTGCACCGTGTTTGTAAGTATTGCAGCTATAACTGGCTGAGTCTTGGAAGCCTCATGGACAGTATAAGCCTCATGGACTGCAATCCACTTGGGGGAAGTGGAAAAGCCGGCCGGCGCGTAATCCCTGGGCGGGGGTGTGCCCAGGAGAGCCGTGAGTAGCCTACGCATGTAAGTCCAGGACTGGACTGCCTTGGGCGGCCGTGCCTCTGGGAAGGACGGTGAGCCGCTGTAGCTCTTGCCCAAGCAAGTCTGGGATTGGACTGCTTTATGGGTGACCGTGCCTCTGAGAGGGATGGTGAGCCACTGTAGCTCTTGCCCATAAGGTCGGTGAGCTGTTGTAGCTCTTCCCATGCGTGATTACTGCAGATGGTGCCCCAATGTTATACTGCAAACTGTGTTGGCCCGGTGTAAGGCAATATCTGGAACTATGTTGCCCCGGTGTATGGCAACACCATTCACATCTGTTTTCTGGACAGAAATCTGGCACTGTCCACACAGCCAGTGGTCAGGTTTTAGTCAGTCATCACCTCTTCATGTAAAACGCCATGTCTGATGGTGACACACTGCTAATTTATTTTGTTTGTAGAATTTTGGATAGGAATGAAGACTTGTTCCACTCTTAACACAAGTAATAGGGTTTCACTGCTAATCTTTCATTCTACAGCTTGCCTAGATTTGATAGCTTGGGTATATGGAAACTGAAAATTATGCATCCAATGCAGGAAGAACATGAGGGGAAGAAAAAGACAAAAAAGAAAAGAAAGGAGGCAGCCTTGTTATTTCTGTTACATTTCTTTTTGGTTTAGGGTGTGTAACACGCAACACTGGAAATGTTGAAAGGAGACAAAGGAAGTACAATCATTTTGATATATGTCATATCTTATTAGAAAACAGTACCTTAGATTACTTGAGTCTGACAGGTAAATAGAGGAGTAATAATATTTTTTGTGAGTCCAGTCATGTTTTAAATATCTGCAAGGATGGAGATTCTGCAATATCTCAGTGCAACATGTTCCAGTGATTGATCACAATTACAGTGTTGGTGTTTTTTTTGCCCTTATGTTTAAGCAGAATTTCCCATTTTTTCTGTTGTGCCCTTTTCTTCCTCTCTTTCCTAGATCACCATTGACATGAGTCTGACATGAGTTCCTCTGTGTTCTTTATTTCTCCCATCAATTATTTATCTACACTGTGAAAAGAACCCTGTACCTCTTCTTCAGGCTGAACACACACAGCACTCTGAGCTTTGTCATGTGCTCCAGTCCTTTAATCATCTTTTTGGTTGTTGGTTGGCTATCTCCCGTGAATATACATATATATATTGTACTGGAGAGGCCAGAAATGGACACAGCATCCAGATGTGTCACACCAGAGGTAAGCAGAGGGGAAAGGTCACCTTTTTTTGGTCTGCCATCAGCACTCTGCCTAATGCAGCTCAGAAGGCAGCTTTCCTGCTGATCAGTCCCCAGCCAGTACTGGTGCATGGAGATATTCCTCCCCAGGGGCAGCATCTTGCATTTTGTTTTGCAGATCTTTATGGTGTTCCTGTGTTCCTGCTTATCCATTTCCTCAGCTTACAGAAGTCTGTCTGAATGGGTCCTGAGCAGTCTTCTAGGGTACTAACCACTCCTCACACTGTCCTTGGTGTTCTTGATTTCTATGAAGTATTATAATAGGAATGCAATACAGTATTTTAAAAAAAATCAAAAAATAAATTGAAGTTGTGGAGAACTTACATAATTTCATAATTATTTGAAGTATATTACTAAGTACTTTCTTTCTACAAATAACAAATAGACAACCATTAAATTATTTAATCAAATCATTGACAGATGACTGAATTTAGAAAGACTGCTGTTTTATTTCTATACTTGTTTAAACATCAAATACCATTGTTTCACCTAAGCAATCAAATCATCTTATGTTATTTAAAGAGAACAATAGGATTCAGGAGACATATTCTCCTCTGTTGAGAATTATATAATAGTTATTAAGGATTGAAATGTAAGTCTTGTTGTCTAGATGTACACAGATTTTATTATTTTTTTGCATTTTTGAAGAAGAGTATATTAGCACTCTTCTCTTGGAAATCAGTAAAAAATATTAAGGGGAAAAATTTTTTCAGTTTCATGAACTTGCTACTTTTTCTACATATTTTTTATATTTTCTGATCATATGCATATCAGAAATAACACTCTCTGTATTAGTTAATGCAAATAAGAGAGGTCCATGAACATTAATACCACTGTGTTGTAGACAGGTGATTTAGGATCATTCAAAGAATTGCCATCAAAGGAATTTGCAGAATGGTTTTCATATGAATTTACAAAAGTACAAGTTAATAAAGTTCGATGGCAAGGTTCACTCTATTAATTGCTACATGGAAGAAACATACTTGGAAAAACTGTATCTTAGTCCACAATTTGTGATTTGAAACCTCTTTAACCTTGCTTATTTTGTAGTCATTTATGTTTGCAACAAATGAACATAAAATTAATCTTTCATTTTGTAATATTTCACACACACTGCAGAAGTACATAACAAGTAGTACAACAGCGTATAAAACTGACTTTATGGTGGAGTTGTAATCATTCTAAATACCTTCTAAGGGAAACGTCTTAAAGAGGCATAGAAAAGTAGGACTAACACATTTAATCCAGATTTGAAAGTCTTTATATTGATCCTTTCCCTCCAGTGAAATTCTGTAATTGTCTCTAGTACTGGGATAGAAAGAACTTTGAAGACAATTTTAATCAGGAAAATTATTTTACTGACAGAAACAATTTCCTTCTGGCTGCAAGATTTATAATTTTAAACAAGATTTTAGTCATCAGTTTCTACAAACAAGCATAGTATATGCCAGTTTATCTGGATTAGGTTAAAGGGTTTAATTTTCATACTACACAGTTCTGTTAAGTGGAAAAACTGTTAGGGACAATAAATGTAATAATGGAAACTATGGTTGTTTGGGTGGGTTTTCTGGTATATCAATTGCTTTTGAACTTCACACATATTTTTATATAAAATGTGTATTTTTAAAAAGCAAAAAAAAAGTAACATTAACTTAAATAATTATAGGCATTTAACACTGGTTGCCAGCTAAGACACAGAGCTGCTTTTCACTCCCCCCCAGTGGGATGGTGGAGAGGATCGGAAGCATAAAAGCCAGAAAATTCTTGTGTTGAGATAAAAGCAGTTTAATGGGGATGGCAAAAGCTAGGCAGAGAAGCAAAGCAAAACAAGGAATTCACTCACTGCTTCCCAAGCGCATGCAGGTATTCAGTCACCAAAGAAAAACAGGGCTCCATCACATATAATGGTTACTTGGGAAGACAAATACCATCATTCATCCTGGCCTTCCTCCTTCTTACCCCAGCTTTATATGCTAGGCATGATGCCATATGGAGTGGAATATCCTTTTGGTCAGCTGGGCTCAGTTGTCCCAGCTGTGCCCACTCCCAAATCCTTGTGCCTCCCCAGCCTCCTCACTGATGAGGTGGGGTGAGGAGCAGAAAAGGCCTTGACTCTCTGTAAGCGCTGCTCAGCAATAACAAAAGCATCTCTGTGCTATCAATACTATTTCCAGCAGAAATCCAAAACGCATACCTGTATTACTTACTGTGGAGAAAACTAGCTCTATCCCAGCCAAAACCAGTACCAGTGTAAAAACAGAAATATATCTATAGGAAAATAAAAGAAGCCTAGGGCTTACTCCTGAAGTCAGGCTGTGGTGGGTTGACCCTGGCTGGATGCCAGGTGTCCACAGAAAGTCCCTCTGTCACTCCCCTCATCAGCTGGAAAGCAGAGAGAAAACATGATGAAAGGGTTGAGATAAGGACAGGAAGAGATCACTCACCAATTACCATCATGGTCAAAAAAGACTTGCATTGGGGAAATTAATTTAATTTTATACCAATCAAATCAGAGTAGAATAAGAAGAAATAATAAAAACAAAATTTAAAAATACCTTCCTCCCACCCTCTCTTCTTCCTGGATTCCACTCATCATTTCTCAGTGGCACAGGGGGAAGGGAATGGGGGCTGTGGTCAGTTCATTTCATGTTGTCTCTGCCTCTCCTTCTTCCTCACAGTCTTCCTCTGCTCCATTGTGGGGTCCCTCACACAGGTTGCAGATATTCATGAACTGCTCCAGTGTAAATCCCTTACAGGGAGCATAGTCTTTCAGAAACAAATTGCTTCACCATGGGTCCTGCGGGGTCACAAGTCCTGCCACTAAAATTGCTCCAGCATGGGTTCCTCTCCTCCACAGGGTCACAAGTCCTGCCAGGAGCCTGCTTGAGCATGGGCTTCCCACAGGTCATGGTCTCTTTCAGGTATCTACCTGTTCCAGCATGGAATCGTCTGAAGGCTGGAGAGGAATCTCTGTGCTTGGAGTGCCCCCTCCCCCTTCTTCGCTGACCTTGGTGATGGCAAGGCTGTTTCTTTCACATTTTCTCATTCCTCTCTCTGGCTCCTGCTTTGCAGAAATTTGTTTTCCCCTTCTTAAACAGGCCGTCCCAGAGGCACTACCAGTGTCACTGATGGCCTTAGCTTTGGCCAGGGGTGGGTCTGTCTTGGCTCTATCTGTCTGGCTTGGATGGTACTGGCTGTATTGAACACAGGGAACACTTCTGGTCTCTTTCCATGGAAGTCACCCCTGTAGATGAACTGGTGCCAGAATCTTGGATTGCAAACACTATATGCAGACTTGTATTGGAACACACTTCTTTGGTGTCAGCATAAACTCTACTAGAATGAAATTTCAGAATTGTACATAAAGATCACATATGTACCCTGACGTCTGCCGTACCCCTACATATGGATCAGTTTGCATGCCAAAATCAGAATTTTAGGGTATTTCCATATAGCTGTATAGGTAAATGATCAGTAAGACAATATACCTTCTAAGGTAGTAGCTTTTCCAACTACTAAAAAATCACCAAGCCATCACTGTTTTTTTCCTAAAACAAGTGCTCTCAGTATACCAGGAGTTACAGTTTCACAGAACTCAGAATCTTTCCCATTGAGGGGGACGTACTCCCAAACCATTGCTTCACTCTAATCATCGCTGTCTGGTAAAACATTTCATTGTGCTCCTTTACTGAACAGCAGAACTCATAGCAGCCGTGTGGGTGCTCTGACAGTGCAGGATACACTGGCCCCCAGCTGCTATGACTAGTGAAATACTCAGCTAGACTAGGTATGAGGGGCTAAGTAATTAAAAATGGCCAACTTCCTTTGGCTTGGTAAATTAAATTAATCTGGGAACATGGGAAGAAGTTCAGGCTTGTAAATACATTTTTATAACAGGACTCATTTTTGCTATTCACCACATGGGATGATACATCATTCTTTCATCAATATTCAGCAAAATTGGCAGAAAACTCACAGCCATTTTATCGCCAGAATTACTGATTCATTTTCTGCAAAGTGGCAATCCCAGATGTGTTGTTTACTACAGGAATTTCTTTGGGGAATAATTTTAATAATGGCATGACTTGTGGTTAGGGGACTAATATAACTAGATAGGCAGAAAAAAATTGTACTCAAAAGTCCAAAACAATTGTGCCTAATGAATGGTAAATGTAAGCAAAAATGGGGCTGATCCTCTGCTGCTTGGTATGTGGCAATGAAAGCACAAAAGTTCTTCCCAGACTGGCATGTTTTAGATTTCCAGAGGTTAGAAACCACACAAAACAAGAAAGGGCTATGAATATTGCCCTCCAACATGGAGAACTGGAGAATGCATACTAATCTGAATGAATGGCTACTACATTTTGACAAAAGAATGTTTGAGGATGAAAAATCTGCTGGTATTGCACACATCTTCAAAGATATCCCAAAAAAGAGTTTGGGCGAAAAATTTTTTAAAACTTCAAAATAAATACCATATCTTTTTTTTTCAAACAGATGTTCTATAAGAAGTCTGCAATGAAATCTTACAAAGAACTCAGATGACAATTTGGATATAAAACAATCTTTCAAATAAGTCAAAGCCACAACAGAGAAGCCAAATGTCTTTTTTCCATCGGTGTTCACTGTGGAAATATCAGGGAAGTTCTTTCACTGGAACTCTTTTTTGTTAGAGACCCAGCAGCTGTTCCTGAAATTGTCTGTAAAAGGGGTTATGAAGCAGACTGAAAAATAAGCAGTAACAAATTGGTAGGACTACATGGCATTCACTCAAGTGTTCTAAGATAACTCAAGGATGAAATAGCTAAATTAGTAATGGTAGCGGGTAACTTCTCTCTTCAAAACTGCTGTTGCAGCTTAGGACTGGGAAATGATAAATGTGATGCCAGACGAGATCCACAAAATTTCTCTGTGTGGCAGGTTGTGGCACAGCTGACAGCTAGGTGACCAACAAGCCTCTCTATCCCTCCTCCTTCTCAAGAGAACAGGGGGATAAAATACAACTAAACACTTGTTGGTTGAGATAAGGGTAGGGAGATCACCTCCATGAACAAAACAGACTTGGTGAATTTAATTTAATTTATTGCCAATTAAACAGGCTAGGACAAAGAGAAATATATTTTCACTCCTCTCACTCCCAGTTGCTGTGCAGCATTTTTACCCTTTCTTCAACAGGTTATCACAGAGGCACTGGCAACATCACTGCTGAGCTCAGCTTTGGCCAAAGGTGTGACTGTCTCGGAGCTGGCTGGAACTGACTCTGCCCAACATGGGAGCAGCTTCTGGTATCTCCTCACAGTAGCCAGCACCTGGGCACACATACTAATTACACCTGAATATACAAAAAATTAAATAATTTGAAAGGGGAGACAAAAGTAAGCAGTCTTCTCTTGCAGAGCATTGAGATGGTCATAGATTTCTGTTGGCAGAATATTTTTTTACACTCATTTGCAAATAGTCTGAGAAAAGAGATCAACAGTGAAGTGACAAAGTCTTTCTGATTATGAAGTCCTTCAGTGCTGGGCTGACAGAGTTCAGCTTTGAAAACTTTGATGAATTCAGTAGGAATGTGAATGACAATGTTAAAAAATGGCAGATGAAATATAATGTTGATAAATATAAAGTAATCCACATGGAAAAACCAATAAAGGGCACTGAGCTGATCATATTGCCCAGAGGAAGGTTTTGGTTTTGTGACAGTCAGTTCTAATGCTCAGCAAATGTGAAAAGAAATCAGTTGTCAGAAAGTAATAAAGAAATACAGAATGAAACAGAAAATGTCATTATTCCATTGTGTAATTTCATGTTTCTCCTGTTTTAAATGTTATACAACCATAGTCCCTGCACCTCAAAAATATATAGCAGAATTGGAAAATGTTCAGGAAGGAGTAAAACCTCTCATTAAAAATATGTAAACATTTCCATACAAGTAATGATTTAACAAGGCAGAACCAAACAGGAACCTGTATGGAAGAAATGGGGTGGTGGATTTAATCAACATCCACAAAATCACGAGTGCCATAGACAGTTTAACAGAGATCAATCATTCCTGTTTTCTTCCTATCTTCTATCAAATAAAGCTAATGGGAGGTAGGTTCAGAATAAAAGGTGAGCTTTTAGATTCTTTTGAGGTTTTTTTTTCCCCTCCATGTAATATGTAGTAGAATAATGAAACTCTTTGATGCAGAATGCTGTAGACTGGAAAAATTTGAATAGGTCCAAGGTCTTATTAGATAGTTCTGTGAAAGAAAAGTTTATTAAGCATTACTAAATAGGCAGAGCACATCTGATTGAAGATATTTCCTGAAATGAAAGAAAAAAAATTAAACATTAAAAGGCAGTGAAGTCATTCAGGAAATTTCATATATGCTTGCTCCATCCTTCCTTCTGCAGTGTCTACTTATTCCTGCTGCTAGGAAAAAGATCTTTTGATCTGACTTAATGCCATCAGTCTCAAAATCTGTTATTTAATTTTTTGACCAGGGTTAGACTCACCTGGATTTGGTCAATATCCCATTTTTGCAATTAGATCAGTGTAGAGTATAAACTCTGCACAATCCTCCCTGAGGAGGGGAGGTGGAGAGGGAGGTACTGATCTCCCTGGTATCCAGTAACAGGATGTTGCAGTGTGCACGCATGGGCAAGACTCCGCACACAAATTCCGGTGCAAAGTGATTTATTACGTAGCTCGAAATTCCCTAAATACCCCCATAGAACAGGATATAACATCATATAAACAGGAAAGATGATCACCACAGTGTTCCCCTATCACCTGGGATAAAGCAGAGACATTGCCTATTATGGTAATATGTAAATAATACCCTATAAGGTTACAAACTGCATTCATCACCTCTCACAGGTCCAGCTTTGTCAACAAGCTGCAATCCTCTCTCCCCCCATCCCCGGTGACCTGGATACAGTCCCAGGGTCACCTCTGGGCCCAGGAAAGAGGCTCTCTCTCTGGCCTACCAGGCCTATCACTCTATCATCACATAGTGTAACCCAACTGGATGTGGGGCAGTGGTTTAAAACTGCATCAGGGGACATTCATATGTGACAATAAGAAGCATTTCGTTATTGAGAGGGTGGTCAAAAACTGTAACAGGCTTGCTAGGGAGGTGATTGATGCCCCAAGCCTCTCCGTGTTTTAGAGGCATTTGGGCAATGCCCTTAAAACATGCTTTAACTATTGGTCAGCCCTGGTCAGAGAGCTGGAGTAGATGATCATTGTAGAACCCTCTCATTCTTGGTGAACTGTTCTTACCTATTTGAGTGTAAACCTGACTAAGTATTCTCATTTAGAAAAACTGTAAAATACTTACCATCTATTTAATTGTCACTTACGTACAAAAAACCTCTATGCCTAATGTGGGAAACATTTCAGTGTCATTTTAAAAAGCGACAACACTAATTAATTTCACAGTCATCAAACCCTCACATGATTTTGAGGTCTTACAGAAGAAAATGAAGCACAAAGAAATGACAGTTGAATAGAAAGTGCACTCCCACTCACTTCTCTTTTGAGGAAAAAATATAAATTTTAGACTGTTGAGGCTACATCTCAATTTAACCAAAATGGTCTTAACAGCTAAGAATATAAAACAATTAATGAAATTCACCAAAGAAACCATACTTTTCTTCAGCTTCTGGTGCTGAAGTAACACACAAACAGGTTTTCCTAGATTTTTTTATGCGTGTTTTAGAACTTCTTTTATAGCTTGGAAGAATAGCTGAAGAATTATCTCAGCTTCTGACAGCAATCAAAGCCTAGTAGGTAAAGCTAAGCACGATGAGACAGTTTCTAATAGTAGGTATATTAGGATAAATCTAGACTAGTCGCCTTATTTTTTTCACTATTGTACCTCTAAATCTGCCTCAGTATGTTAATTTTCTTTAGAAAAAGATAAAAATAAAGAAGTGATAAAATCATCTTGCTCTTTCAGCTCTTTTCTCATTAAAGCGAGTGTCTTCTGTCTCTTCCATTAGAGTCAGGCATAAACATACCCAGAAGACCAACATATCCATTGCTGTTCAGCTGCTGTAGTGTTCTTCACTCTGCGGGAAGTGAGATTACTTTATCAGCAGGAGGTTTTCTGCTAAATCCATTGAAAAGTTGATATTCTTGAGGAATCTTTTATATAATTATACAGAAGAATCAATAGAGGCAAGTGTCAGCAGAGCCAGCAGCATTATACAGGGTTACAAATGGAAGAACTTGGGTCATACTGGAAGGGTTGTCAGTCTCAAGGAGTGCTGAAAGAGTTGAATGCTTTAGTCAAAGAACTGTTATTTATATTTCACAGATCCTCTTGATTTATTTTTTAAATTGTTTTCCTGTTAATTTGTTTGGAGATAAATTATATGCAACTTTTACCCAGCTAGGTGACCTACTTGGCCATCTTTTGATTTGCATTCTGTAAATAAAGGATATAAACTTCAATATAAAGAATTTATTTTATTTTATTTTCCAGTCCTATACTTTTCCCCCCAGTGATTCTTATGATGAAAACAATGCCCATCACCTCTTATGAGTCTCACACATATTCCTTAACTTAGTCTAGTCATTCTTTTCAGAAAGTTGTTCCTTGATTCTCTGTTAAAAGCAGACCCAACCTCAACAAATTTTCCTAAATAAGCAAAATTGTTTAGATTTTAGCAGATATATCTTGCTCTGGTAGGTGGAGATTATTATCAGTGTTAGAGAGATTAAGGCAAATACACCACTGTATGTCTGTGACCATTGCTCGGGATTGCTCAGTTTAGGGTTTCATACAGATGAATATTCAAAAAATACCGAAAATATGTAGTAGAATACTGTTGTTTTGGGTCAGTTTTGGTTTTTTGAGTAGCAGACACAGTGACAATTTTAAACTATATCCATTCTTATTTTTGTAACGAAAAAATCTAATTAGAGTTTTTAATAGAAACCGTAATATAAGTAAATAAATTCTAAACAAATTCACTAGGAAAAAAGGCATGTCTCTTTACTGAATCTGTATTTTTGCTAGGTTTCAAATAGTTTTATTTTTTCAACAAAAATCTTTGTCTAAGAAAAGACACACATCTTCTAAGAAAACAGTCTTAATGAGAAAAGAAGGTGTTAAACCAGGTTTTTCTCAGTCATTATTAGACAAAAATGTTTTCTTATGTTGTGAAGATACAAACGTAACAATGTGAAGAGTGTTCTGAGCGGACTAAACATTTTGGGAAACCCCCAAATTTTACTTGAGGCTTAAGTAATACTTTGACCCAAATTCTAAAGAAGCATCCATACAGATTAAAAAAAAAAAAAAAAAAAATTGAAATGCTATTAATAATCTCCTCTTTTTATATCCTTTTGAATGCTAGCTTTTTTAAACTGACTTCAATTTTTTGCCATCTTTAAGTAGGTTCATTTAAAGCCCTGGATTCCTACCAAATTAGAATATCTCTCATATTTTCAAAGTGCTTTACATGACCATGAAATGTCTTGTTTCTGTTAAGCATTAACCACAGATACTACGGAGGGTAGAAAGTAGAGTTAAAAAAGTAATAAATTTAAAAAAAAATCTTACATATAGATTATATTATAGATTATGTGTTGATTTGAACCAGTTTTGTTTCGTTCTGCTGCGTGAGTGAAAGTCTCCACGAAGATTTTAGCGTGAAGTTGGACAATATGAGTTCATTAACTGGTACTATTAAAAGGAACTTCTCAAAATCACTGTCTCTGGATCATCTCTGAAACTTCATCTGTATGGATCAAGCCAGGGACCTGGTAAAAAATTTGTAGACTTCTGACTAGGAAAGCGTTTTCTGGTGAGTGAGCTGAGCTGTGCCAGAAAGTGCCATAGCCACTGTAAAGAAAGGGAAAACCACACAAGATCTTAAAGTAAGATTGCCATTCTTGGGAGCAGTGAACTTTCAGATCTCAACTCCATCATGGAATATAATCTTTAGGATTTTTATTCAAAAGAAAATTTTTTTTTTTTCATCATCTTAAATAATCTTTTAAAACAATAGAAATAATATTTATCCTAAGATTTCAACAGTCATGATCTCACTAAATAAGCATTGAAAATTTTCACAAGTATATTTTATATCTGGGTCTCCTTTTAACTATATTATTGCCCAAATATTCACCAAATGAACTAGCTCTAATAAAGAGTTATAATACTTTATCAGAAATTTGATTAATATTAATGTGAAATTGCTTTATTTGATCACCAATGAGGTAAAAAAAAGAAATTTATTTTCATCATGCTTCTACTAATCATTAAGAGATATTTTATCTTATTACACTTTGTTATTAATGATCAGATTTTATTTAATTTCACTTTCAACTGACTGTGGCAACTGTTTTAATCTGATTAAATTGATTTAATCTGACAGGCTTTGGTGGATTACATTGTGATGACATGATAGAGTTACATACAGAGTGTCAGTAGCCCATGAGCAAAGTTTATGGATGTTAGTGAGACACATAACAGATTCCAAGACCTCCATACAAAACACATAAGATGTAGCTCCTTTTTAGTTTCATTTTATTTTTCACTTCTCTTCCAATAGTTTATTGTTTTGTTTGGTGAATTTTTAAATTTTTTTTCCTCATTTTTCTGTTCATCAACTTCTAAATTAAATATAAGCATAATTTTGTAAATATGGGTCTCAGCCATAAGGAGAAACAAAACTTATGGACAAAACCAAACAAATGGACAAAGCTAGAGCTCTGGTAACGCTGCAGAAAAGTAATAATTTTGGCTATAAATTTAGGACTTATCCTGGAACCAGCCTCAAGATGGTTCAGAGCTCAAGTAATCTTCATTATTTAATTAAAAAAAAAGATAGTTGGACTTTGAAATATAACTGAAACCAGAAAATGATTAAATTAATTTTCAGTATGAAAGAAACCAACATGGATGTGGAAGACCAGACTTCAAGATCTTATTTCTAATTATGTGGGTTTTTGTTTTTTGTCTTCCCTACCAAAATTTCTCATTTTACTATGCGTTGCTAATGGCCTATCAAATGGTTAGTCCACAGAGAAACATACTAAGTTAAAATAACAAAGCCAAGAGGAAAACATCTTCTCTTTTGTTCTAGGTGTGGCCATTTTATAGTATTAATTTAATATTCTTCAGTACACCTTCTAAAAATCTATACTGTGGGGGTTTCAGTTGTTTGTTTTGTATATTCACAGAATTTTAAAAAGTTTTTAAGTACAAAAGATTTTTTTTAACATGGGTCTGTTAGTTTGGATATTCACTTTTCACTTTACTTGTACGAGCATGAAGTTATTGAATTGGAGTTACTGCCTTTGGTGATGAGCAATCTCTGCCACCAATAACCTCCTCTGAACATGGCCATGTATGAGGGCTGCAAGGCAGAAGAGGTACTCAAGATGTTTGGCTACTGAGTAATTCCCCTATAAAATAAGATGATTTACAGAAGACATAGGATCACACAGTACTTCTTGACTTTTAACAATCAAATCCCAGTGTAGGGAAAGTTCATATAAATAGCAGATTATACTATATAGTAATGTATAGGAGTTGCCATCTCAGAGGATATGGACACTACAAATAGACTTTTTGTATAATTTTTTTTTTTTTCAAAATAAGTTTTGTTGAACTTTCTTTAAAGTACCACACAAGCTTTTATTCAGAGAAGTTAATTATTACCTGCTACACTGCATGGCTTATAATTATGAGATGTTATTCAAAGCTCATTACATATAGAAAGAAACAGCTCTTCCTTCCAGATACTAGTCTGTATCTGTTTGATTACAAACTCATCTATACTTTATAAAACCTGCTTCCTCTGACAATTTAGCTGAATTTTTACACTATAACCTAATTACAGAGTATTGTGGAACCTAGATCCAAATATAAAGTGTCATTGAGCATTATATGTGTATTCTTGATTGTTTATTTGTTGCCAGGAATTCTTTACGAAGTTCCAGAGGTATGTGATAAGAGCAATTGCCTCTTTCAAGGTGACTCACAAGGGACTGCTGGGACACAATATCTTGCAGCTTATCGTGACACTAATGTAAATCTGAAGCCAGAAGATGGTGGCCACTCACTACTCTTGTGAATCTAAGCTGTTTTACCTAGGTGAGAGATGAGGCCTAGGTGGGCGGTATTAGATATTCTAAACAGCTATCATCACCACGTAAATTTGTTTTTAATAGTATATATACCAAATTCAACCAAATAGGTAAGTCAGGTAGGTTTTGAATCATGTAATTTAAAAAATGAAGAGTTCTCAAACAAACAGAATATAACTTACTGGAAATTTAAATTTTCCTGTGTTATTGTTGAAAGATTTCCTAGCAATATTGTCACAAGTAAAACAACACTATACTGTTTGCAGTTTTGGATTATTCAGCTGTTTTTCCATGCATTCATGGCATCCACTGCTTAAATAATTTCTGCAGTTTGTTAAGGACCTTGAAGTTTGATCTCTCTCTTCCTCCCTTCTCTTAAAAGATTAAATTTGTTCTCAAAAAGCAGCTGGTGAATTATCAATAATTTTCATGTGCTTGAAAGTGATTGAATCAACATAATCACATGCTACAAGTGAACAGATGCTGGAAACATGGCTTCAGACACCTCAGAAAAAGATCAAACCAGGCTGAATAAGTTCAGTTACAAAAGGTAACCTTTTCAGCACTCCATCAGTTTTAAAATACTAGGACATTCTGAAAATTATTTTAATTAAAGCATGAAGAATTGGTTACCATAAATCAAGTTCTTTTTAAATCTCCCTTCAGCATACAGTATTTACAGAATCCTAGTGGTTTTACCCCAGCTTTTCACAGTCCTGAGAAACACTGATGAGAGAAAATTCAGGGGATGGGGGGTGGTTTATGAACACATTTTTTGAAATATTTACTCTACCTCTATGACTTTGTTTTAGAACCTAGCAGTATTATGAGTTTTAAAATAATTGAAAAAAGGTGTGCACAGCTGTCATTGGAGTTTCTTATTTCCTCTAAGATTTAACACTGAGGTTACAAGATAACAAACCTTGGTTTCTCGTCTTCCTTATGAGCAACTTTCAGTGTTCCTCTGCAAATAAGAATTCACTGATTGGAGCAGGAGCTGTCAGAGTATGAGACAGGTAGAAGGTGTTATCATTCCAGTACAGACAAGGACTGTTAAACTGACCTTTTGTCAATAATATTAAGCTTTTTACATAATACATTTACAAAGCAACTAAGACTTAGAGAAAACAGTGAAGGAAAAATGTATTTATCTAAGTCTAAGAACAAAGCTGCATCTCTATAAACTTTCTTGCTTGAGGCAATGTGACTAATAAGATAAATAAACAGATGCTCCACACAGGCTGTCTCAGATATACTTTAAACCATTGCTGTGTTTATGGTGATTTTTATCCCTAATGCACCAGTAAAAGGACTTTTTCAGCTATCCTGATCAGTTCTCATTTCCTAGGCAAGTCAGTTCAAAACTACATTTTTTTGTATTCTGACCTCATATAAAGGTACTTATCTATGCCTTCATTCCAGTATGTGAAGCCAACTGGTATGTAACAGATATTATCATATACTATTTTTGATTGAACACAGTAGAGATACATACATATAAATGATATTTAGTTCTATTCCTCCCATTACATCTAACACAAATTTTTATATAGTAAGCTCTGACTTGTGCTGTAATTTGTCACCCAAAAATCAAGATCTTGATTTATTTTATTTCTTTATGCACATTTCCATTTAAATTCCATAGCTGTATATCCTGTCCTAAATCTGGGTTCAAGTGGAGAGAAGTCATATATATTCACGACAAAACTATTCTCATTTCCCATAAAGTGCATCTATGTAAAAACCTGCTCCTTCTCTGAAACCTGAATTTAACAGGGCAGAAATAACATGACCTGACTTAAGTCACAATAACAGTTAAGAAACTCATGTTTCTACATGACCAGGACACTGTTAAGATCCTGTGCCACACACAAAGCAGCACAATGCCATTGACCTGATGAAGGCACTTGACAATCCAGGTCAGGACGTGTACATGACAGGCTGTTTTGCTCTTAAATATTTCTTTGGACCTCTACCCTGTCTCTCCAATGGATTTTGGTATTGTTTCTGTGTTCAAGATTAATGTACAAAGTGTCAGACACTAAAATTCTTCATCTCAAGAAAGTTTTCTGTCTGCATAAATACTTTCTCAGTCTAGGCCTGAGTAACCCGGAGCAGTATGAGCAACAGCACAGCTGAATTACAGATGTTGTCTCAATACTCAGTGTGATGAGATATAGACGCCAAGAAAGTTGTGGGGGTTACAATAGAAGCTTATTTTATTTTTTAGAGTCTGTTATGTTCTGAGTTTTGTCAAAAAGCAGTTTGGTTCAAAGGTATTCTAGACAGGGCTTTCTTTCATGTTTAGGCATAATTGCTTTAATTTTGAGGCTATTCTGTAAACAGAAAAAAATATGAGACTTCCTAAGAACGTCGAAAATGCAAGCCTATCTATCTTCTTCAAGAAAAAACATAATAATGATATCTATTACATTAAAAAAACCCCAAAACTGTAATTACTTTGAATAAGAAAAATAAATTTGTTTTTTCAAAATGTATCCCTCATCATGACATCTGTAAATCTCATGCTACCAGCAGGATGTTCTAGTCCTTCCAGAACCATGTTTTCCTGCCTGTATACTCATCTCTGTGTAGAGTATGAGGTCCTGTTGGGTTGCACTATGTGGTAATAGAGTGATAGGCCTGGTAGGCGGGAGAGAGAGAGCCTCTTTCCTGGGCCCGGAGGGGACCCTGGGGCTGTATCCAGGTCACCGGGGATGGGCGGAGAGAGGATTGCAGCTTGTTGACAAAGCTGGACCTGTGAGAGGTGATGAATGCAGTTTGTAACCTTATAGGGTATTATTTACATATTACCATAATAGGCAACGTCTCTGCTTTATCCCAGGTGATAGGGGAACACTGTGGTGAGAATCTTTCCTGTTGATATGATGTTATCTCCTGTTCTGTGTGAGTATTTAGGTAATTTGAGCTACGCAATAGACTACCTCACTTCTTTGCTTTACTTTGCGCTGGAACTTGTGTGCGGAGTCATTGCCCCTGCGTCAACACTGCAAGGTCCTAGAATAGAAGGGACAGATATCAAACCTGTTTCCCGTGTAATTCCATGCTCTTTCATTATGAGCACTCTCCAGCAGAACTTCCTTCTTCTTTACATTGTCTGAAGCACACATGTAAGTTTATCATAAGAAAGCTTACATCAGCATAGAAGAATATATAAAAATTTGCATGACAAAAAGAGCATATGTTTTTCAGAAAGAGCTCTTCAGTGAAGCTTTTATCGAATAGATAATTATGAATATGAGTAAAGCATACATTGATACTTTCCCAGAATACTTTTCAAGGTTCCATGAGTTTATGATGCAGAGTACATACCTCAGCTAGAGTTGATGACTTTTGCCTTCTAGAAATCTTTGATGGATTTTTCTCTCTCAATATGTCCAGATATTTCTGGATTTATAAAAACTTTAAGCATTTGTCTTTGGACAAACAATTATTATTTTCTCATAAGCTGTGTGAAGAAGGAATATTTCTTTTATCTCTCCTCTGCCCTCAAGGTTTTTTTCTGTCTTGAGACCTAATACAAAATTCTCCCACTGTGTGGTAAAAATGCACTTATTCAGAATTGTTCAGAAGAGATGAGATTACATTAAAGAAACCAGTTCAAGACAAACAAAATAAAATAAATTAAATTTAAAAAAATAGAAATTATGTCTGTATACTGCATACTTAATCTGTTAATAACTCCTTATACTTCAAAGATAGATAAATGCTGAACAAGAGACTCATATATAAAGAGAGTATAGATTAATTTAAATTTATCGACTTCATAAAGTTCAGTATCATATCAGTATACCACAAATTATTCTAAAACATACTCTGAATCTGAATCAATTCCTTTATAGAAGGATGAAGCCAGGAAAAACAGCAATGTTGTTAAATGGATGGAATCATTGCAGTTGTAGTAATCCACATTTTTCCTTAAACCCCCTCCCCCCACATGCCCACTTCCTGCCTTGCCCCACCACAAAAGGCTAAACACAGAAAAAAACCACAAACAACCAAACAAAACAAAAAACCAAAACCAACAAAACAAAAGAAATCATATCAGGAAGGGGCAACTCCAGCAACAAGTGAATGAGAGAAGCCCAGCTTTTGTCAGCTTTTAACAGAATGGAAAAGGGCAACACCGTATCTATTTCCATTTTTGTCTCCTTTCACAGCTCCCAGCTCATCCCGTCCTATATCACCTACCCTCTACTCTTTTTTGTATCTGTTTCTATATTTTTCTCACGAAAAGAAATCTGATTTCTTTTCAAAAGTTTTGTTTTTAATGGCTGGAAACACATAGTTTCCAAGAATGACTTATCAATGATAAAAATTAAATGTTTGGCTGTGTAATAACATTTCAAAATACCGTTTTGTGGAAAATTGACTTGTAAGATTGATCCCAGTGATTTGGTAGAATTGTCAGTACGGAGGAATTCTGAAGATATGAAAAATCACCAGGAACTGGCAAGAATTTCAGTCACCTTTATTACTTCTTTTCCTGTTCATTCATTATTGATACATGAAGAATAACAGTCCCAAGAAGAAAGGGACATGAGCTATTGCCTCCAAAAGAAGCCGTTCTTAAATTCATCCAGTACTGAATATACTGTTTGTGGCAGTTTTTATAACAGCCTAAGGGAAGTCTTTGGTATGTGCTTCAGCCAGCTGAGCCATATTTTACTTTAATATTTATATCATTTATTTTTCTACAGCACTACACAGTGTGTCATTCTTCAAAGATAGCCAGCATACAGATACAGTCTCCTGAAGATAAGAGCCAGGATAAAAGTTATCCAACACCTCCTCTTTCCATAAATATCTACAGTATATTATTTCCAATGTAATGTACACTTTTGATCTTAATTCTTTTCTTATTGTTCTCTCAGCTCATCCTTGATTCCTTCCTTAATATTCAATGTCTCTGACAGCTGTTTTCCTAATGGTGGGGCTGTTGGGAGCAGTTATAAAGAAAGTGGTTTCCCTGGAAACAGAAACTGTGATATGCTATGTAAAAGTTCTTAGAATATTTTCACTTACTTACAGCCAGCACTCTTCATATCTTTTCAAAAAATGCAAAGTCTGCCACTTTCTTCTGATCAATACTACCACTCTTAAAAATGTTCAAGTACAGTTATTTGTACACAAAGCTGTTTATTACTTCTACTGTTATATGAAGCATAGTTTACTTCATATCAACACGTTCTACAAGTGTATAAAAGACGTGCTAGCTCATGTTCAAGGAACACATTTTCTTAATTTTCAGTAAGACTGCTGCTGTTAAACAAAATATTTGCTTAGACTTGAACAATTAACTGAATATAACTAAAAGTAACTTCTAGAGGTCATAATTTGCATACTCCATCAGTATTATTTTGCTCACTCTTTAATTCTAGCTAATTATAACCACATTTGTTGAAGCTTTGTGGCTATTTGATGAGGGAAAATCAGAAATACGTGTTGCTTCACCCTGAACTCACTACCCCGGAATCAGTAATTATCATGCACACATAACAAAGTCTTTCTCTTTTTTCTCTGTATAGTCACCTCATAGCTCTCCTGAGACAGAAACATAACATTTTTAGAAGATTCTTGAAACAATTGCTATCTTAGAATTTGTATTTATAAACTAGAAATCAGACTTATGAATTTTGAAAAAGTGGTTATTGAATTTTCCTATTGATGTACAATATGATAAACATAGAACAATGTTCCGGCCTCCCAAGCAACCCATGATACCTGCTTAAGAATAAAGATCAGGACCTGAAATATCCATCTGACCATATTCATCTCCAGACAGATCTTTTAAATCTCTTTCATCAATTTTCTAATCAGGGTTTCAAGCCATTCACTGGCACCTACCAACGGGGAGGGACTGCTTTGTCAAACACTGTTTCAGTGTGTATGTAAATAATGCAATTTAAATTGCCATAGCAAGGCACAAATAGTTTTTGCATTTATATATCCTATCATTGCATGCACCATTGGTTATGTAAAGAAGTGCAAGAAGAAATAATTGTATTCTAAAAATTACACATTCTGCCTTGTTTATGCTGACACTGTGTTTTCATAATTTTGTCTGTAGTGTTTGGGTTAAAGTATTTGCTTTTCTCTTTAACTGTGCATTTTTTTTTAAGATGCATTCTTTTTTATTATAGTTGATGTATTTTTTATCTCTTTTTCAATTTAAAAGTTTATTTTTACATCAGTGACTTTTCATTGATTGTGAGGAGCCAAAGGCTGTGGCTTTGTTGTACTTTTTCAAAGATAAAGAATGCATTTCCAGTTTAGCAGCACAAAGAGTCTTCTAAACCACTGCCATGCTACAGAAAGTTTTTCAGTATGACTTGCATTACCTTGCATTTACAGGAAATTATAGTGTTTCCTTCATTTGATTATCCTAAAGCACTTCCCAAGCAGTGATTCATTATTATATGCAAAGTATAAGCTAATTAGTAGTATTTTCTACATATAAAGATGAGAAACTTTAGGTCAGAGAAACTAAGCAACATCAGTACCTGAATTGTCTGCATCAGAGCTGAGAATAACATGACATGAGCGACAACAAAAGGTTTGCTACTCCAGTCACCCACTGAAGCCCACATTTTTATGTTTATGAATCCACCTTTCTAGTTATGGTTGTTGGTTTGTTTTTAGTGGTTTTTTTTCCTAATAACTGAGACTTATGTAATCTCATCTATATTACAGTTCTGACTTCATCACTGTCCAAATTATTGACATGGGCAAGACAAATTGGCAATGACACATATTTGTATTTCTTTCCAATGTTTGGAAAGTTTAGATAAAATCCATTTTTTAAATTCAATGGGATTTTTTCCAGTCCTTCCAAAACTTTTATTACTTTTTTGAGCAAACGATTTCATACACCAATCTTTCTAGTGTACTTAAAAAATACAGTGTACTTCAGAAACATATAGTGTCTGTGTGTGTTTTCTGAAGAGATAGAGCCCAATGATGTTTTTCAGATTCTGGCATCCTCCATCCTAGTGCCAATACATCAATTTAACTTTTCTTCTTTGTTTTATTTATTTGAGGTAAAAAAGTGTATTAATAACTTTTTAAAGATCACTTTCTTCTAACAGTGTACCAACACACTCAAACATCATAGTGGCAAGACATTGTCTCTCTCTCAATACCGAAGGAAAAATTGTGGTTAGTCGCCCAGACGCTTCCTCTCTCCCTCTCTCCCAAGACACTGTATAATTTTTTTTTTTATCTTGTTATAAGAAATATTAGAACTTCCATATAATGCAATAACCTGTACAATGTATGGATAGTCAGATCACTCCTAGAGGTGTGTGATTAATCGCCCTTTACCAGTTGCTATTTTGTCAAGCAGTAGCTCCAGGTCATTTAAAATAATTCTAGCAATGAATAACAAATGCAGAAAATTCCAAATCAGCTGTGAAACATTTCTAGGTAGAAAAAGAAGAAATATCTGAAAAATAAGACTACACTGCTGGAGTACTTATAAGTGTCAGCTTTCATGACTAATACGTTTAAAACTCTGTTGTTGAACTAAATCACCAAATATATCCTGTTTTCAAAACAATTAGGACTATTTAAATTTTAGAATTTTCTGCATGCAAGAGAACTACCAATTGCTTATCTTTTGGTAAAAGGGTGAGGTAAACAGTAGAAGGTTTTTGTTGTTTGATTTTGGTTTTTGTTTTTCCAAATATAGAATTGATTATCTTATCATTAGAAATAACATCAAATAATAGAAATTTTTTTTTTTCTCACAATCACATGATTTCTTTTACTCCAAGAAAAAATACTTTTAGATAAAATAGCTAGTATATTTCTTTTATTTCTTCTCTTGTTATCAGAACCTGTTGGAAGTGTATCTATTGATATGTGATTGCTAGATACAAATAAGGTCATACAGATTGTTTATGGTGTACTTCACCAGAATTCCTCGGCATTATTTGAAGGATTCCTAAGTCATATACTAAAAGTCAATCAGTAATTTATGTGCAGGCTGTGGGTCTCAGATAGTCAAACTGTTACCTTATAATCTGTCTCAAAACTGATCAGGATAACGGGTGTGAAATAAGACCTGAGTGTACTACTGTTGTCCATTTTACTTTCCAAAGTCCAAAGACTGACTTTGAAAGAGAATTTATTTTGACAGGACACGGTGTGGGGTTGCAGGAGTGAGCTGTTGGCGGCCTTGGTCTTGATGACTTACAGCTGTGTCCCTGGGAGAAGGGAAGGCCAGCATTGAATGCAGGTGTGGTGATTCCTGTAACAAGAAGCACGTGAGTAGCCCAAGAGATGGGTATAAAAGGCTCTGCTGCAGCATCACAAGGGCAGATATCAAGCTACATCTGAGCTGATGCCTGCCACCCTTCTCTATGCTGGACTTTTGGACTCTGACATCTGGTGCCCTGTGTTTGTATGTATCGCAGTGATAATTGGCTCAGAGCCTCTGGTAGTATAAGCCTCACGGACTGCAATCCACTTGGGGGAAGTGGAAAAGCCGGCCGGCGCGTAATCCCTAGGCTGGGAGTGTGCCCAGGAGAGCCGTGAGTAGCCTACGCATGAGTCCGGGATTGGACTGCCTTGGGCGACCGTGCCTCTAAGAAGGACGGATGAGCCGTTTGCGAAGCTCTTGCCCATGCGTGATTACTGCAAATGGTGCCGCGTATTTATACTGCAAACTGTGTTGGCCCCTTGTGTACTCCAACACACGGTGTTGTTAGCTTGTATCAATATAACATCATCAATTTAAGATGCTTTGAATCTCTTGCATTTTTTGGGGAATTATATTTTGAACTGACATTTGCTTTGTCATAGCAAAGACAAAGGATAAGCAAGCAAAAGGTCATATTCTAGACTCAGCTGAGAAAAATAACTTTTCTTCTGGTGAAATCTACTCTAAATTTTTTGTGAAATCTACTGTGATAATTCAAATTTCACTTTGCAATGAAAGTTGGAGCCATCTCTTAGACTAAAACCTCCAGAGAAAACTGGTAGGAGCAATCTTTTTGTTTGCTTGTTTTGTTTGGTTGTTTTTGTGTTAAACAAACAAAATTTAAAGCTAGACATATAATGGCATATAGACAAGTGATCACTGAGTTCAGGGACATACCGATGTTTAGTGAAGACCACTAATAGGAAGAACTGCCAACTCTCTGTTATAGAAAGAGACAACCTTATGGTAAGACTTCATACACTGTTGTCGTGAAACTGTCACCGAAATTGAGTCAGGGAATATGTAAAGTGAAGCATCAAAACAAAGGAGGATGTCTAAGGAGGAATATTTCAATTCTCAGAACAAAAGCAGGGCAAAATAACCCAATGAAAAGATTGACCTGAAGAAAAGAAGGAGTGTTTAATACCTAAACTATTCTTTCTGGATACTAGAAGAACAAAAATTTTCTGTTGTAAGAGCTTTCAGTGCTTTAAATTCTCATATATGCATAATTTCTCCCTTTGCTTTTAGTTTATTAAATCTTCAGAGGTTTATCACATTTTTCAGCTGTAGCAGGAATTCTTGAAAATGTGTCATTTCTCAAGGAGACATCCTAATGTGATGAAGAGAAAAAAAAATCTCAAGTTACAGATTTCAAACTCTTTTGTGTTTTGGACCATGGAGACTATCATTTGCCATCATAAGTTTTGTATTGATCAGTGATTATAGGATGACAAATGACTCTCAAAGCACAGTAATTCAGCTTTCCTTTGTTTAAACACTCTGGTGTATATGCCTATGGTGTATTCCTCAAGGCAACCCTGAGGCAGCCTTCAGGGTAAGTTTTCAATACTGCAAGGCTGCACATGTGGCTTCAGGAGTCAGCAAGTCACTGAACCTTTTCCAGCTCTCACTAGCTTGTTGTCATAGTTTTAGCATGATGCACAGGCCACTATTTTAATGAATATGTGTGAGATATACCAAGACCTAGCCAGCAAGACTTCTTTAGAAAAGACCTCATTATAAATTTTTTCAAAAATTTGTTTATGATCTAGCTGGAAATATCACCTGTTCAGTTTAAACAACAGTAGGCTGCATTTCAGCCCAAAATATACCATTAAATGCTGATATACTACATAGGATTTAAGCAGGCCTTTTGGTAAATCTCCATATATGAGGACCGAATGAGGGTTAAAAATATTTATTTATAAGAGAAAGAAAATTGACATATAGGTCTTTTCTTGGCTGATAAATCACTTTCCAGTCAAACCCCAGTTCCTTTTCGCAGGTCAGTTACTTTTCTGCTATAGGCTTCATGATAAGCAGTTTGTTTGGACTGTTTGCTTATGCTGACATTGGGTTTCTGGCAATCCTTCTCACAGAGTATTAATTCCTCTGCATGCCTGCATGAACGAAATATGCTAAATTATAGAATAGTACAGAAACAGTAATGAGCAAATTGTACTAATTTTCTGTTAAAGAGATATTTCTGCAAGAATGACTGAAAACTTCAGAACCAGAAAACATCTATTGAATTTTTTGGCCAAGTTTCAACTAATTAGTCATAGCCAGTAACATAGCCACAGCAATTTAGTTTTTAGTTGAGAGAAGAAATTCATTACTTATTTTCTCTCTCTCTTTATTTTTACTTTCTTTAAGTCACCTTTAATGCTTGTTTCATTTAAAAACTAAAACAGAGAAAAATTGAGGTAAAATATTTACAATTTAATAATCATCAAACAGGTATACCTTGGTTTTGTTCCTAATATTGGAACAGCTTTTATGGATTACAGAATTCTTAAATTGATTAGAAAGCATCAACTGACAGTGATCATGTCTAGCAGAATGAAGCATTAAAGAATGATTCAAAGAAAATTGCGTCTCTAAAGGCTGTTAGTTCTCTCTAATAGACTAAATTAAATGACACAATAAGTTCTCATATACTTCCACGTTTTTCAGGGTTATACATTTTTTTATTTATTTATTCAAGGACGGCATATTTTCTGCTTTTTTAAAATAAAAAGGGAACTAAGTTTCCTTCCTATCCTGTTGGAAATGCAAGGACAAAACTTCTAAATGGAATGGCCAATGGCTGCAGTACAGTACATAGTGAAATTCTGTATATGAATGAACCAGTATATTGATAATAATATTTTTTAAGATTCCTGTGAGGAAGAGGATGAGCAATAAAACCATAAAAAAACTTTTGTCATCTTGATGGACTAGTAAGTAATTCTAAAACATCTTTTGCTAAGATGTGAGTGGTACCTTCTCAGGCCTTCTAGCACAACACAAAGATACATCAATATACCAAAAAACAGGTTTCAGTCAGCATGAAGAGGAACATGAATCCAAATTTGACTTTTCATATGCTTTATAATTATCACCTAGTAAAATCTTGAAAGACAGCATTTTATTTTCTTTAGCAATACCTTTCACAGTACTAATCTTTCATGAATGTGTGGGTGTGCTCACTGCAATTATAGAGGCCATCAGAGGCTTCACATGTTTATGTCTACTTTTCACTCTTGCTCCCTAATGATTTAACATAAGGTACTGAAACTGAAAGCTGCAACTCTTGTAACAGATCCTTAGAGTCTGTGTTCAATACTACCAGAATAGGTAAAAAAGGTAAAAAACACTATGAATTCACTTACAGAACAACCTAGGCGGTGACTGCATCAGGGACAATAGCAAATAGCAAAAAAGCTATTTACTAGGAAAAAATAAAAATCCTGGCATGACTGAATGTACACTTTAGAGTAACAAAAACATTACAGTACAGATGCCATGCTTTGCTGTTTTGTGATTCACAACAATACGTATCCATCTTTCAAGCAAATGGTTATAAGGCTGAGAATGCAGGAAGCTCAGGTACTGTAGGTACAGAGTTGAAGTGATGTCTTTCAGAACGCAAGTGATTAGTACTTTGCTAATAAGGCAATATATAGGATGCTTCAGTTCTTCAAGACACATATTAGTGTAAAATAGAAATATGTAGATTAAGAAACGTTCGGGTATGGCATCAAAAGATACATATGTCACTGATAAGGACTGGTATTGGAGTATATGCAGTAAATTACTGAAGTAAAGAACTTATTTGAATGAATGAATATTAGAATTAGAATATAATGAAACTGATCACCATACACTGAGGAGTTAATGATCCAGAGAACCATTAGCCTGAGCAGGTGATGCCTGTGCTGCTCTGTGTTACACATATGTCACTGTGCCGTCACATCTGTGCTGTGCTGGGATATGCTGTGCTGTGTGTACCCTTGGTTGCAGGAGAACCTCAGCTGCACTGTGCTGTGAGTATCCCCTGGCTGCCAGAGAACCTCAGCTGTGCTGTGCTTTGTGTATCTCCTAGCTACAGGAGAACCTCAGCAGTGCTATGTGTATCCCTGAGCTGGAGGAGAACCTCAGCAGTGCTGCGTGTGTGTATCCCTGAGCTGGAGGAGAACCTCAGCAGTGCTGCGTGTGTGTATCCCTGAGCTGCAGGAGAACCTCAGCAGTGCTGCGTGTGTGTATCCCTGAGCTGGAGGAGAACCTCAGCAGTGCTGCGTGTGTGTATCCCTGAGCTGGAGGAGAACCTCAGCTGTGCTGTGCTGTGTGTATCCCTGAGCTGGAGGAGAACCTCAGCAGTGCTGTGCTGTGTGTATCCCTGAGCTGCAGGAGAACCTCAGCAGTGCTGTGCTGTGTGTATCCCTGAGCTGCAGGAGAACCTCAGCAGTGCTGTGCTGTGTGTATCCCTGAGCTGCAGGAGAACCTCAGCAGTGCTGTGCTGTGTGTATCCCTGAGCTGCAGGAGAACCTCAGCAGTGCTGTGCTGTGTGTATCCCTGAGCTGCAGGAGAACCTCAGCAGTGCTGTGCTGTGTGTATCCCTGAGCTGCAGGAGAACCTCAGCAGTGCTGTGCTGTGTGTATCCCTGAGCTGCAGGAGAACCTCAGCAGTGCTGTGCTGTGTGTATCCCTGAGCTGCAGGAGAACCTCAGCAGTGCTGTGCTGTGTGTATCCCTGAGCTGCAGGAGAACCTCAGCAGTGCTGTGCTGTGTGTACCCCTGGCTGCAGGAGAACCTCAGCAGTGCTGTGCTGTGTGTATCCCTGAGCTGGAGGAGAACCTCAGCAGTGCTGTGCTGTGTGTATCCCTGAGCTGCAGGAGAACCTCAGCAGTGCTGTGCTGTGTGTATCCCTGAGCTGCAGGAGAACCTCAGCAGTGCTGTGCTGTGTGTACCCCTGGCTGCAGGAGAACCATGTCCCACCCAGGGTAACACAGGAGCCTGTAGGCAGCTCCCACTCAGTAAGGTCAACTACACTAACTGCATGATCTTGCCTTTACGTAAAAGTGTCTTTGCAAACACTTACATGATCATATTTTCTGTTTCACAGTAGAAACTATGTTTTCTTTTAAGAAAATCTTGTAAGAGCTCAAAAGACCAAGATGGGGTAACTTTTTCATGGATGATATCTGCACAGTGCTCAACACCTTGATTAATGGCCTGTTCAACATCCCAGAATTTAGGCTTTCCAGCATCTGAAGAGGTTAATACTATATCATTCTCTCTTTCTTCATAAGCTTAACTATAGCTGATAACTGTGACTATAGTATATGATAACTATATTAATTACTAGTGTTAACTAAGTTAAGAAATGGCAATATAAACAATACTTTATGGAATACAAGTTCCTTTCTTACAAGAATCATAATGAACCAGAACCTCCTGGTCAAAATAAGTCCTCATAGATGAAAACAAGCACTAGGAAATTAAAGATACATTTTACACATATACATAGAGAGCAAAGTCTTGGATTTTGGAGAGCTGAATAAAAAACTTCAGTGATTTTTTTTTTTCTGAGTCTGTGATAAAGATAGTTGGATGAGTTACTGTTTGATGGAAAAAATAAATTGAGCAGTCAATTTTAACTGGCCTGCAGGCAAACCACAAGTCACCAAAATGGGAAACATAAAAATCCAGATCCCATGAAAAAATAAACCTAAATAAGCCTGATTGACTAAAATTTAGTCAATCATGTAAGAATACAAGGGTTGAAAATATAGATAATCATGGACAAAGGGATTTTATATTGCATTAAAAATGAATAGGTCAAAACAACTGATGTATGACGTGGGGATGTACTGCTAGAGTGTGGACAAAAAAGAGAAGAAAGCAGGAGCTCTGAGAAGCATTGTGATTGTTCTTTTCTGAATTTTTATTTCAAATTCAAAGTCATTATGTAAATAGCATTGCATTTCATACCTTTGAATTTCATTGGAATGCAGAAGATCATAGATGTACTTCAAAGGAGTAAAATGTATATATCAACAAACATTTGTTCTCACTCAAAATATGATCAAGTTAATTAAAACCAAGTAGTTCCTGAAACCAAGAACTTAGCAGGATTTGCAGAAAAGTTTGGATATATAACGCGTATTAAGAGTGTCCTCGGGTCTTTAAAAAAGGAAATTAGGGCAATGGAATAGGAGAAGGGAAAGAGACACACAAAGAAAAGAAAATCATTACCTTGCACAGTAATTTAAACCAAATTGTTGAGATCCTTACTGATAATTCTCAAGATGATCGGCCAGGAAAGATCCCTAGGCAATAAATTATGGGAAGATAATGTTAATTTCAGCACAGAATAAGTGACAAATACAGCATTATTATCTATGATCAAAATACATGTCATAAAAAATTAAATTGGCAGTATAAAACTGGAAAGAGAATTAGAGCAATCACAATTAAACATATGTCAGTAGCAGAATATTTCAATATGTGTTTTGTGGGCAAGTGCATATGTCCAGCATATAATCCCAAAATGGGTGCCCATCATGGTAATGAAAACTGTCATCAGAAACGTGGAAGAATCACAGGCTAGATGAGAATTGGATTCCAACAAGCCAAAAGGAAATCACTTTTGGAAAGAAATGGAGGCAGAGGGTGATTCTGTCAGATAAAGAACAATGCTGAAGAAGGACTTGGAGCACCTCGAATCAACATTTAATCAGGATCATGTTTTTTCTCCTTTCTATTCTGTAACTTCAAGAAATTCACTCAGCCTGTTCTGGCTTGGAGAAGAAATCTTCAGTGTAGGCACAGATTTCTCGTAGTTAACTCCGATTTGGTGTGAGTTACTTCTATTCTTAGCATACATATATTGCTGTAATACATCAAAGACCTTAACTGAAGAAATAGCTTGAAATAAGGCTAAGAAGCTTTCAGATGTCTAAACATAGTCATCTAGTGCTCTTTTAGATTCTGTTGAATATCTTGCCAGTGCAGCATTTGCAGCTTCAGATGGCACAGGTCTTCCATGAAGACTGTTTTGCATCTGCCACCAGACATCACATGATAGCCTAGACCATTCTGAAACGGCACATCTATGTCCAGACAAGTCAACTCCTTACTGTCTGATTTGTATGCCTAGAAAATTCCTGAGTGGACAAAACAGTTGTGAAAATCAGACTTTTTTTTTTTAAATGATTTATAAAGAACATGAGTATTTTGTTACTAATCAATCATTTTGTTAACTGCTGAAATCACTAATATAAGCATGAAATAACAAAAATAGAATGAGGTGTTCCATTCTTGGTTTTCTTATGATGCTGAACCTGCAGCATCTTCAAACAATCTGCTTTCCCCCTTACTATTAAAAAATGAAAAATTATTCAGTGTTCAGCAAAGATTATTGAGATACTAAACGCAAGTCAAATCAACTGTGGAAAGAATTCATACATATATAATGGGGTTAAAATCCTCAAGTGCTATGGCCTAACAAATTTATTTTTTTTCTTGATGATAGAAAACATATAGAACCCTTGTGCTTGTCAGAGAGAAAACGAAGTAGACAAACTGCTTAAGTGACAGGAAAACAAAGAAAGTGGAAAGCCAAGTGAAGGAGTGAAGGAAAGGTGAGGTCACATAATATTACTCTGTTTTTTCTCAGAGGACACTAGCTAGTTCTTGCATAGCAAGGGAAGGATACTGGATGAGGGGAACGAGGATGACTTGAAGGAGAGGAAGTATTGAAATAAAAGCTAGGGCTAAAATCACAGGAATTCCATGGACGAAATTAAGTGGGTCATGCATATTCTAGTATATATTTCTGAGGGGTAGAGACAGAAGGCTTAGTGATGTGGCCAAGTGGGTGAATTCTGAAGTAAGAGAATGGGACAAAGAACAAAAGATACAGAAGAATAAAAGCCACCAGAGTCAGTCATCTGTGACAGATGGTAGACCTTTTTTGGTTTGTTTGCTGACAGTTTGCTTTATGGAACTAGCCCACTCTGACCGGAGTGGGAGGTCACTTCTTTCCCAGAAAATGAATGCGGATGGTCAACTCTGGGAAAGTTCAGAAGCAACCAGGAGCAGGGGCAGCAAGGAGGGACAATGTTGCATAGGTGAAGAGACTGAAGCATTTTGGGTATATTGATGTATTATTTTTTAAAAGAGAGCCAAAGAGAACAGTTTTTCTGTAAGGTCCTAGACGAATTGAAATCCTATCATACCACATCATACGAGGAAAGAGAAAAGACTTCAAGAACAATGATGAAAAGACTGAGCAGACACATTATTAATGCATATAGATTAGAAGCCCAGTGAGAGTGCTGACAGAACAGCATTTGATTTTGAAGGAAGATGAAGGAAAAGGCAGTGCCAGCTTGGCACTGCAGTGGTTCTGCACTGATTAAGTACTTAGTGAAGGGTTAAGTACTTAAAGCTCCCTAAGAACTTCACTCTGGGTTAAGTGCACTCAGCGTGTGGCTCAGTGAGCGTTAAAGAGAAAAAAAAAACAGTTATTGAGGCTATGGCAGGTTGCACTTTGTAAAGTTAATATACTGCACAAAGCATGAATTTTTTTAATGAATTGCAAAAATAAGTAAGTTGGTTTATTTATTAAATTTGTTCCTTGTATCTATCTGCATTTATAATCTGAAATTTGGCAGTGAAATAGAGTATTATTATTTATCTATGAAGATATGAAGACTAAAATTGAAAATTTGTGGCCAGGAAATATTTTGTTTCCCAAACTCTTCTGAGTTGCCAAAAGTACAGCTACAAGAAACATTTTTGCATCATCATGTTTGAATCCTTTATGTATTGTCATAGATATGTCAAAACTCTGGATATTTATTAAAATAGCCTCTATTTTAGTTTGCCTACTCCATGAAGATTTTTTCATTGGCATGTGTCCATTGAATACGTATATTTCATTGCAGCCACATTCCCATACTGGAATACGTAAAATGCCTTTGACAAAAAAATATCCATGTTTTTATTTAATATGAAAGCCCAATGTCATATTTGTTTCACATTCATCAATGCTCTTTAAATGTAATAACCTTGCCATAATACCCCTTGTGCTTTGATTACCACTCATTGGTAGAACTTAGTGATTAGCCTTGAGGTGAAATCTCTCAATTTGACTGACTAATCAGATTTTGAAAACAAAATCAGATGACCATGATTAGAAAAAAAAAAAAAAAAGATGTTGCTACTGCAATGCAGTTATAGATACTTTTATAATTTGGTTGGTATGTAAAGCTGTATTGGGTTTACATGGCAAGGGGTGTTTTGTGGTGGGCTGCAGTGGCGACCTCTGTGAGAAGTCATGGACTGCCTCCACGATAGACACTGCCAGTTCCTAAATGGACCTGCTGCTGCACAAATCTGAGCCCATCAGCCAAGCTGGTGGTGCCTCTGTAAAAACGTATTTTAAAAAGTGTAAAAACCACAGCACAGTCCAAACATAGTCCTGAAAAGGACTGAGAAAAATGTAAGATAAACAACCCTGCAGACAACAAGGTAAATGAAGAAGGAGGGGAAGGAGGTGGTCCAGGTACTGGAGCAGAGATTCCCCTACAGCCAATGGAGAAGATACTGGTGAGAAGATGGACACCCCTACCCCATGGAGGACCAAGGTGGAGAAGATATCCCCACTGCAGCCTGTGGAGAACCCCCCACTGGAGCAGGTGGACATTCCCTGAGGGAAGCTGCAGCCCTTGCTTGGACAGCCCACACAGGACCATATTTTCTGGCAGAAACTGTGGCTCATGAAGAGAAGCTGACAAAGGAGTAGGTTTTCTGGTAGGAACTTCAGTGTGTGAGGGACCATGATGGAGAAATCCATTCCATTAACATTAACACAGAAAGGACCCATGCTGGAGTAGTTCTAGAATAACTGCAGCCTGTGGCAATGACCACATGGGAGTAGTTTGTGAAGGACTAAATCTTGTGTGAGGGAATCTATCCTGGATCAAGGGAAAGTGTGAGAAGGGAGTCGCAGAGGTGAAGTGTTATGAATTGACTGCAGTCCCCATTCACTGTACTCCTGCACTGCTCAGAGGAAAGAGTAAAAGGAGTCAAGAGTGAAGCTGAGCCAGGGAATGAGATAGGGTTGGAGATTGGGTGTTTTTAGTTCTTTGTTTCTCATAATCTTACTCTATTTTTAGTGGGAAATATATTAAATTAATTTCCCCAAGTCAGCGTGTTTTGCCTGTGGTAATTGGTAAAAATCTCCTTGTCTTTATCTCACTCTAAAACCTTTTTACTCTTATTTTCTCCCCCTGTCTTGTGTAGGAGTGCAGTGAGAGAGTGCCTTGGTTGCAATCTGGGAGCCACCCAAGGACAGCCCACTGCACTAGCTCTTTATGCTTTAATGAAAAAAAGAAAAAGCAGCCAAATAGACAACTGATTATTAACAACATAATCAGAGTAATTTCTTCATAGCAGATCAATCAGAAAAATGCTAATTACTTAATCTTTGGTAGTCTTGTATTATTTTTTTAATAATTAAAATGAAGTACGAATCAAACATTGATCCTAATAGTAGCCAAAAGGCATACCTGCCTTTTTCTTGACTGACAAGACAATGTTCTTGTGAATGTTTTTTTCACTTCATTAAGGCTGCTTATAAATTATTTCAGATGCCCAGAGTCTCAATGACAAAACAGTATTTAATTAACATATATATGGTAATTTTATTTTAGAGGCACATAGGGTAATTTTTTGTTATTCTGAATGTCCTACCAATAATGTGAATCATATAGACACATTTTTAAAATTATTATTTTATTATTTTCTATTATGTTCAATGTACAAGAGCACAGACATTTACCTGGAACACTAATGTGTAGTTAGTGTGATGTTTAAAAAAATAACATGAAACAATTAATTCTACACACATAGAGTGCAAGTTCATAAGTAGAGTCATATCAGTTTAAATAATTATTTGGCTGGATTCTTGAACCAGCAAATAAAATGCCTATAAAGGAGTTTGTCTTAAATTATTCCTCTTGCATGAGCCCAGGAACCTTCATAAAAAGGAGATATGTGCAGTTATGTAGAGTGTGGTAATTAATCTGAACTAACAGCAAATCAGTTTTGGGTTTGGGTTAGCAAAAACTGGTTGACAGATGTCTTTCCCAAATCATTCTTTATCAAGCTTCCTGGGAATTCTTGCAGCATAGAGGTGTTGACTCCCAAAACACATTTAGACAGAAAAGGATTAAAAACTGAAGCTCCTGGCTCTCCAAGAAATATTGTATACAGCAGGTACACAATTATATGGAATATAGGTGACTGTATACTCTGCAGTCTAAAGCAAACCAGGTTTGATCAGAATATGGCAAGAACTTGGAGCCCCAGGCAGAGGGAAATCTGTTCACTGAATACCCAAAACGGAATCACAAATTTCCTTGCATGATATAGGAACAAATTCAGGGGGTCCCTTGCACTACAAGTGCATATAGTAAAAATTGCATTACTCACCTTTTAATGTGCTACTTAAAAAGATGTCAAGACAATGGAAAAGAGTCAGAATTAATTTCTAACATTAGATTTTCTTTTTCACCATTAATAAAGAACTGATCATATTTTCTTCAGTTTTTCTAGAATCTCATGTTAGAAGTCAGATATAAATTACTTTCTCACTTCACTGTGAGAAAATTTCTTTCAGAAAGACTTAAATCTTGTAAAGTTTTCTGTGATCTCAAAAATATTTATTTGTCTTGCTTCCATCATACTACCTTGTTTTTATGAAATTCTTCAGATGATTTGGTGTACCTTATACTTATTAACATGTAATATTTTAATTATCTTAATTTCTTTTATTTCTCAGCCCAGCCTTCTAGTTCCTCCATCTTATTAATTCTCCTATTTATACTCTCTTCAATTTGTCTATCTCTTTGCAGAAGTTTAGGTATGTCTGTTTACAGAAAATTCAGAATTAACATCTTATTCATTACAATTCATTGTCATGTCTCACCTTCAAGCCCCATTGGAATACCATCTTTAATTTTCCATCACCTTAATCTCAGGCTTGACTTAGTACTGCTAGCTCCCTTGTTTCTCCCCTCTTCTAAACACAGAATTTACAAATCCCTTCTCCAGATGTTTATAGTTTTGCCTTATTGCACACACGTGATAAATTTTATATTTTAACTATAGTTTTCATAAACTTAGTGTTTATTCACTCCTCCAGATCTGTAAGAAAGCTGTGATATTACTCTGATAAAATAATTGACTTTCTAGACAAAGGAAATGCAGATCCACTTTATCAAGAATTCAGTGAAATGGTTGATATGGTTCATTCAGGTGACAGTTCAACAGAAGGCAATGGAGTTTAATAAAAAGAATAATAAAACAGCTAAAGAAACAGTTAAACAAAAAACAAGTATTTCTTAAGGGAGATCTCTGATGTCTGTTCTTGGGACCAATTTTATTTAATATTTTCATTAACAGTCTTGGAAGAAAATATAGAAAGATTTAGTGAGATTTTCAGATAACCACATATAAATGTTGCACAGAGGAACGTTTGAATATCATAAAGGGACAACTGGATGATATTCAGGGCAAAATTAACAGAAAAGCAATGAAAGTTAATAGTTGAACATCCAAAGTGATGCAGTTACGGACTTAAAGAGCTATTTTTGGTTTGTTATAAAGGGGATTAATTGACTTAAAAATAATAAATTAAAGAAAGGAAGTGGATGTAGTTTTTCTGGATTTTAATAATTCTTTTAATACAGAAGCTCACAGCATTCTTCTGGGAGAGTGCAACTGTGGCATGAGCGGCTTCCTGTTGTTCTGGGTAGAGAACTGGCTGAAAGGCAGGGCTCAAAGTGTTGTAGTGAATGGGGCTACATCTGGCTCATGAATGGTCACTGGAGATGCTCCTCAGGGTTCAATTCTAGGGCCAGGTTTTTTCAATATATTTATTGAAATAAATATATTGAAATGCAAGAGTTGCATTCACCATTATCAATTTTGCTGATGATACCAAAACAGGAGGTGCTGCTGATTCTCTTGAAGGACAGGTGGCCTTGCAGAGGGCTCTAAATAGATTGGAACATGGGGCTATGATAAAATTTAACAAATCAAAATGCTGGATTCTTCAGCTGGGACAGAGTAATACTGGATATAAATATAAACTGGGAGAGCAGTAGTTGGAGAGCAGCCCTGCAGAAAGGGATCTGAGGATGCTGGTTGGCAGCAGCTCAATACAAGTCAACAATGTGCCCTGGCACTCACATTCTGGAGAGCATCAAACAGTCATAACCAGCTAGTAAAAAGAGGTGTTTATCCTGCTATATTTAACACTGGTTCGGGCTCACCTTGAATCCTCTCCATGTTTCTGAATCCTACAATTTAGGAAGGGTTTGAAGGTACTTGAATGAGTCCAGAAAAGGGCAACAAAGATGTGAAAGGGCTGGTGAAAGACTGGAAAGAGCTTAGTCCTAAGAGGAGCACCAAGGACTTTGGAAGAGGAGGAGACTGAGGGGCAAACTCGTTCCTCTCTTCAGGTTTCTGAGAGGGGGAAATGGAGAAGCAGGTTCTGATCTCTTCTTCCTGGTATCCAGTGATAGGACAGGTGGGAATGGTCAAAGCTCAATCAGGAAAGGTTCAGGCTGGGTATTAGGAAGCATTTCTTTACGGAGAGGAACTGAGAATTTATTTACACTGGAACAGGCTTCCTAGAGAGGCGGTTGATGCCCCAAGCCTGTTAGTGTTTAAGAGTCTTTAAGGACATACTTTAACTTTAGGTCAGTCCTGAAGTGGTCAGGCAGTTGGACTAGATTATCATTGCAGGGCCCTTCCAATAGAAATTCTATTCTATTCTATCCTATCCTATCCTAGAGACAGAGAGATCCATGAGCCACCACTGTCTGGCTACTGGCTGAAGAACTAGTATGGCTGTGAATAGTAGGAATCTGCAAGCATTTTTGCAAATGTACTTTTGAAGTTTTTGGAAGCATCCATATAACCCACTTTAAACTAACAAATGTTGACACTTCTCGCACATGAATAATCAGGGAACTCTCTGTAGTTGGTGGAAAATAATACACATTCCCTGAGTATACTTCATCTCACTTGATTAGTACTAATTCAATTTAATATTGAAAAAAGTTAGCATGGGGGTTTTATTTACTGAGAAATACTCAATTAAAACAAAATCAGATATAAACAGTTTCATTAAAATAGATTTTTAAAAAATTCTTTAAAATGGAAGAATTTTAAAGGACTATATTTTGTCTCCACGTGTAGATATTCTGCCATTTCTAAAGAATCTGAAGATATTCTGCATTTGGCAGTTCTTCGGAATAGTAGCTTTACTGTATATTGGAACTGGAGATTGTTTATTAGCTTATATGTGAAAAGTAGTAAAGCAGCAAGTTTCTGGGATGTCCTAAAACACATAACTGTATTGTGGGTATATACATATGCCTGATGGATGCTTGTAAAGATAGAATCAGGCTCTTTTCACTGGTGCACAGTGACAGTACCAGAGACAATAAGTACACGCAAAAACACAAGATGGTCCACTTGAACATCAGGAAACCCTTTTTCACTGTAAGGGTGACTGAACACTAGAATAGGCTTCCTAGGAAGGTTGAGGAGTCTCCACCCCTGGATTTATTCAGATGTCATCTGGGCAGGTCCTGGGCAAGTTGTTCTAGGTGGCTCTGCTTGGGGAGTTGGATGGAGTCCTTTCCAACCTAAACCATTCTGTGATTCTGTGTTTCTTAAGTTTGGCCTAAGACTGTCAAGACACATATTGGATAAATAGACAGTGAGGTGGGTGAGAAATTAGCTGACAAGGTTGCACTCAGAATGTGGTGATCACTGGTTTTAACTCAACCTGGCAGACTTGCAATGATGCTTCCCAGTGATTAACACAGGGCCCCATCCTGTTCAACATCTTCACAAATGATCTGGATGATGTGATTGAAAACCCCACTGCTTCATTTGCTGATGACACCAGGCTGACCGATGTGTACAAAATGTCACATGTATTGAGCCACCTTACAAAGAGACCTGCACAGGCTGAAAGAGTGGGCTAGCAAGAACAGTATGAAGTTTAATAAAGATGAGTGTAGAGTCCTGCACCTGGAATTGAACAATCAAAAACAGAACAGGCTAGGAACTGTTGTGGCTGGAAATAGCCTTGCTGTAAGGAATATGGGGTTCCTGGTAGAAAACAACAAAAGTCAGTAGGATGTGACTGCAGTAATAAAAGGCAAGTCAGATCCTGAGCTGCATCTTCAGGGGCATTACTAACAGAAGTAGAGATGTGATCATCCCTCTCTATTCAGTATTTGTCAGGTCTAATCCCAAATGTTGTGTCCAGTTCTGGTCCCCACAATTCCAAAAAGCTGTAGACAGACTGGAGCAGGTCCAAGGTAGGGCCATAATTATGATCAAAGGGCTGAATAACCTGCCCTACGAGGAATGACTGAAAAAGTTAGCTCTTTTCTCCTGGAGAAGAGAAGACCTCGATGGACCTCCTCTCAGTATTCAAATACTTAAATGGTGCCTACAAAGAGAATAGAAGCTCACTCTTTACAAGGAGCCACATGGAGAAGGATACAAGTTGCAGCAGGAGTGGTTTTATCTCCATACAAGAAAGAAATTTTACACAGTGAGAGTGATCATTGACTAGAACAACATCCCCAGAGATGTGGTGGAATCCCCATCACTGGAGGTTTTTAAAATGCAACTGGACATGGCGCTAGATAATCTCATCTGGGTTTCGTCTACCATGAAAAGTTGGAAGAGATGATCTTTTGAGTTCCCTTCCTACCTGGGCTATGCTAGGACTCCATGATTCCTAATCTTTTATTCATGAGTAATGACTGAATCTTATACTTCATACTTACACATCAGTTTTCTTATGTAGAGAGTGAGTATAAATTCATTGAAATAAATGAAAATACTCAATCGATTCTGCAAGCTTTAAGGGTTCTATACTGTAAATCAGGCATTTAGGTTTTTTTTCTGTTTGATATATATTCACAGCCTAAAATTGAGATGTCTAGATTAATCCAGCCTTTAAGAACTCAGTGCGACAAAGGCAGTATCTCCAGTGTTTGATTCATCAGAAAACCTGTAGACAGCTTTCATAGAGTGAGAAGAGATGCTCTCTTTGAGGTGTCTATTCTTGTTTCTTAATTTGAATTGCTTCAGAGTAAGCCTACGTGTTGAACAAATTAAGATATAACATTTAGAAAGCAAAAGAGCTCTTAAATATGCACCCTGGCTTTGATCACTTTGAAGAATTATGACTGACTTTACTGACAACAATGGACAATACTGCAAAATAGGCTTTATAATGGAAAGCCTTGGACACTGAAGGATGCAAGAATGAAGTACATTATCACATCAGCTTAAAGAATTATTTACATTCACTGCATATTTTCTTTTTATAACTACAATATCTAAATTTTACTTTGTGCAGTCTCCTGCTTGGTCTCTTTCCCTCTCTGTATCTTGCTTTCCTAGTCTCTTCATTTATTGTGTCCCAGCCTGACTACAGCAGTTATTTAAAGTCAGAAAAAAATCAATTTCTCAATTTACTTACATCCACCTCACAAGTTGTCTCCTGTCATCCAAGTGTTTAAACTAGGAAGTCTGCTCACCAAACAGAAATATTTTTTACTTTCTGTCTGATTCAGTCTGAACAGTATCTCCATTAAAATGACAAATTGATACATACTCAGTTTGGAGGGTGTATCAGCTTCATTGTTGCTGGTTTAGCCTACCAGCTGCTTTACACAGTTAACTTTTTAAACAGTCACAAAATTACGTATTTAATTCATCAACTTATTTATGTATAACTCGTTTGAATGAAGTATTTCATATTATTTAATCATCTTTGGCATCTTCTTATCAAAAAATCAGAGAATGGCCTGGGTTGGAAGGGACCTTAAATATCATCTAGTTTCAAATCCCCTGCCATGGGCAGGGGCATCTTCCACTAGACCAGGTTGCTCAGAGCTCCATCCAGCCTGGCCTGGAACACTTCCAGGGATGGGGCATTCACAGCTTCTCTGGGAAACCTGTTCCAGTGCCTCACCACCCTCACAGAAAAGAATTTTTTCCTAGTATCTAATCTAAACCTGCCCTCTTTCAGTTTAAAGCCATTCCCTCTTGTCCTGTCACTTCCTGTTCTTGTACAAAGTTCCGCTCCATTTTTCTTGTAGGTCCCCTTCTGGCACTGGAAGGTCACAATTAGGTCACCCTGAAGCTGCCTTTTTTCCAGGCTGAACAATCCCAATTCTTTTAGGCTTTCCTCGTAGGAGAGGTTCTTCTTCCCTCTAGTCACCTTGCTGACTCTCTTCTGAACCTGGTCCAAGAAGTCAATGTTCTTCCTGTGCTGGAGACCCCAGAGCTGAATGCAGCACTCCAAGAGGGGTCTCATCAGAGCTTCTTTTGTATGGTATGTCAATGCATTTATTTAACTCATGTAACCCATTGTAATCTTGGTCAAATAAAGGTAGATGGAAAAAAATAACAGCTCTTTCACTTCAAATGCTTTGTTATGCTCTTATAGATACAAATCAAAACCAATACCAAAGTTCAAGAAATGATAACTCATGCAAAAAGAAAATACAATTCATCACTAATATTTTCTGTGATAAAAGGATATTTGTTACGGATACAAGATTTCTCAATAAATGCTAAGCTTGTATGAAATTAGAGGTTTACTCCCTCTTTGTTAACAGAAAGGGGCCAAAAAACTGGAGGAAATAAAGGCTCTATAAATGAAATTGTCAGCTTCTTGACCGTGGTATTGTAAAATACGATTTGCATGTAAAAGTTATTTACGGTTTCCCTGATAAGTGTGGGCAGGTAAAGGTGACTTTGACTTAACAATGGGAATACAATCAGGGAACAGTTATGTCATTTGGATTTGCCTCTTGGTAAAGCCACAGGGAAAAATGAGATTTTACAGTGACTTGGTCAACTATCTTCTGCAATTTGCTACTGTACAGTGTCATATAACTCTGGAGAAGCATGAAGAAAAACAGAATATTTGCAAGGAGGGAAAATTCTGCAGTTCTGTCACCAACAAAGAAGAGAGTTCAGAGGAGAGAATATGACATAAAAGATCACCATATTGCAGTGCAGAGTGGATACAGTCCAAATGTGATCTTTACTGATACAAAATGTTGTTGTCTCAAAACAGAACTCCCTGATAAACTCAAAGCATGTTTGAACAAAACTAAGTTTCTGGAAATTTTTTTTTTACACTTTTTGTTTATAAACAGGCCACTAAATTATTAAGTGGCCAATAATTGTATATATTTTTAAATTATTTAAGAATTCTAGTATCGTCATTTTCTTTCTCATTTACTGGGGTGGGGCCACATATATTTTTTCCAACAAGCTATTCTTAATTCACTGTAGAGAGGGGAGAAACAGAAAAAAGAGAAGCACTGAAGTTAAAAAGAAAGAGAAGAACAGATAAGTGAACATTCTAATCAAATACATAATTAATAGTATGAAAAATTTCTAAGTGATTAGAAAATGGTTGCTTTCAAAATTTGTAAATTTTCAGTATACACAATTTTAATACATTTTAATGATTTTTTAAAGAAAATGTTATTTTTTCATTGGAGGAATATATGTGGAAAATTTAAATACTCTAAATCATAAATATAACATCTTGAAGAGATGTTAATAAAACTTTCTACTTTCCACATTCTTTATACTTTTAAATCTCACAGGCTGAGGATTTAAATCTTATTTTATAGATTGAGAAAGAATAGTGTCAGTTTTAGTTCAGGTTTTGTAAAGGAACAGCGAGATCTAGCAGTGATTTGCTTTCTTTAGTCTATTTTAGCAATTTAAAACCACTGTCTCAGATATGTTATTCTACATGGTTATTCATACAGTTTGTTAAAAGATGGTATCCTACAAAGTGACAGAATTGCTTGCAAGATTTTCCTGCTGCCACTATTAGCATTCTTTAATCCAATTTTGGTTGTGGAATATAATCAATTTACTTTGCATAAAAAGTGACATAAACTGTTTTTAGTTGTATAAAGTTTGCTAAAACTTTAAAGAAAGGCAAATATACTTTGTATGGCCTAATATGGCTGATTTCTAATAGTTTGATTTCAGGAATATAATGACTGTGAATATGACACTGACAGTTGCAAAATATTGTAAAAGGCAAAATGTCACAGCCATCAAGGGTGAACTTACAAGGCACAGTTCCTAACAATTATTTTGCTATTCATATCAGTGAGATTGCAGCAGAGTGATAGATTTATTCTGTCACCTATAAGTGTATCAGAGGGTCACAAGTGGATTTATCTTTTGAGAGAAGAGTGATGGAATAACATGCAAGCATTAAAGTCATTACCTTTATGTAGGCTAAAAGCTATACTTTTCCAATAGATCACATTTTTTGCCATTGCACTTTCTCTCAAAACATCTCTTTCCAAGTTTTAAAAAAGAAAAGAGAATCAACTGTAATAGCACATGGGAAAATATGCCACCTTAAAATATAAGTCACTATTTGAGATCGGTTTTAAATCCTAGGTATTACTTTCCTATTTGGAGGGAGAAATTACTTTGATTTTTTTTTTTCCATTTTAAGATTGTCAGTCTAAATGTTGCATGCTGCTTTCTCTGTAACTTTTTCAAGTGTTCCTCCTCCATATTTTAACACAAAATTCTTGCAGGTAGAATAGAGATATGAACCAACTGAAAATGGATTTTGACTTTGAATGTTCAGATCTTAACACAAACCCTTCCAGAAAAAGTTCTGAATCCCTTCAGCTAGCTTTTATGAGTGATTTTTTAATGAATTGCTCATGATTTCATTTTTTTATTATTATTTTTGAGTTCTCATGATTTTTTTTATAAATTTCTCATTAATTTCCTTCCATTATATTTATAACCATTTACTAAAAGTAGGGTATGATAACTCTAGAACAAGTTATGAAAACACTTCAGGCAAAGATTATGATCCTTTGTTTTTCTCTCCTGGAATACAATAAAAGATAGTGTTTGCAGGCTCCTGAGTAGCATTTCAACATTCATGGAATCATAGAATGGTTTATGTTGGAAGGGACCTTGAAGATCATTTAGTTCCAACTCCCCTGTCATGGGCAGGGAAACTTTCCATGAGACCAGGTTGCTCAGAGCTCCAATCCAACCTGGTCTTGAACACCTCCAGGGACGATCCCTGGGCAGCCTGTTCCAGTGCCATACCATCCTCATAGTAAAGAATTCTTTCCTAGTATCTAATCGAAACTGAAAGAGGGTAGGTTTAAAGTCATTCCCCCTTTTCTTATCACCACATGCCCTCGAAGAAAGTCCCTCTTTCTTGTAGGCTCCATTCTGGTACTGGGAGGCCTCAATCAGGTCACCCTGACTCTGCCTTTTTTCCAGGCTGAACAATCCCAATTCTCTTAGCCTTAGGATATCTTATCCTCTCTTAGAATAGGAGAGGTTCTCCATCCCTCTGATCATCTTGTCAACCCTCCTCTGGACTCGCTCCAAAAAGCCGATGTTTTTCCTGTGCTGGGGATCCAAAACTGAATGCAGCACTCAAGGTGGAGTCTCACCACAGCAGAGCAGAGGGACAGAATCACTTCTTAAAGCCTTAAAACCAGGGTAATTGCTTTCCACTTACCATAGGAGGCAAAACAGGCTCAAGTTGGGAAGAGTAATTTCAATTTTTGTCAATTAAAAGTAGAATAGGATGATGAAAAACAAAGAAAAAACTAAAAATACCTGTCCTCCCTCTTCCTCTTCTTTCTAGGTTTAACTCAGTGTGTAACACTCCACCTCTGTCATTCATTCCTCATCACAGTTTTCCCATGCTCTGGAATGAGTTTCCTCCTGTGACATACATGGGAGGAAATTCTACAACCATCTCCAACATCAGTCCCATGGGCTGCAGCTCTTGAAGAATGTGTCCTATCCATGGGGTGCAGTGTCTCCATACACCGGGGCAACA
>VWZT01009113.1:285-12931 GCA_013397055.1 Pachycephala philippinensis
ACATAATTTCATGTTGAATGTGTTCAGTTATGTGCACTAATGCTACAGTAGACTGAAGCAGAGAAATGTGAATGATACTGAAATAAACTTCAGGAAATTCTGTAAAGCTGGATTAAGGCAAGGAAATACTAACTTATCCTCTAAGGAGCTTTAGATACGAGGATTTTCCTGTATATTGTTAGTGACTATAAGTGTAGAAAGGCAGGCAGTATGGGTATCACCTCCACCACAACTGGTACATTTAGAAACTTTATTATTATAAACTTTAGGTGCCAACACTTCAACCTGGCTGCCAAATCCAGCTGTTAGCATAAAAACCTCTGTGAAAGCTATCAGAACGTGATTTTGTACCCCACAATTGTCACTCAAACTCAATTTACACTGGTTTCTTGTGCTGGCTTTGCTGACATACATGTTTACAACATGATTTGCTTTTACAGACACACCTAAAATTCATTTGTAGCTCTCAAATATGTGCAGAGGCTTTCCCTACCTAGGCTGGGAAGTCAGGAAAAAGGTGCCAGACAGCTGCCAGACTTGTTGGTTCACAGTTTATTCGACAGGAGATCCTGAACTGATGATTTCTTGAGGACAGACAGTATTTTACACTTGTTACTGGTTATAGCAGTCAAAATATTAAAAAGATGTCAGTTAAAATAGACAACATAATTTTGGGGGTGACCACTCACGACAGTCAGTGTTATCTTGCTACAGCATTCCTAGAAGGCATCTCTTATCAGTCAACAGAAATTTAAATTTCATGGTTTGTCAGTATTAGTGGTGAAAGGCTGAGGTGGGGGGCAGTTTTCAGGACTCATGTGACCACCTCCCACCAAATATTTATCACTCTTGGAACCACAAAATTGTCATCAATGTTCATAAATTTAGGACTCTTAGCATTATTCTGCACATGCAGCCATTTCTACTTCAGCATGAAGCTTGTATAAAATTTAGTGCACTTAGACTGAAATGATAGATCACATCCTCACCTATTTCTGATTGAAGTTTATAAGCATTTGCTTGAAATAAAAATGGCAACATAACTCATACCTGTCTGCTAGCAGAAAAGGTGAACTGTCTTTAGCATAACAGCTCCTAAGAATCTCTACTTAGCACTCTCCACTAATGAATTCTAAAAATTAAACTTTTCAGTATTTTGCAGACTAAGGCAAAGGTTTCAAAATCTCAGACTACTTCTACATAACTAAAAATGCATTGTTTTTTCAGGTGTGAGGTCCACTTTATATCCCAGGACAAATCCAATGTTAAAAGACTATAAATTCAGCCTAGGGAGGAACATTTTAAAAAAATCACTATTCCTACATCTGCAGGAAACAAATTCAGAGCCACTTAAAGTGCCATTGTAAGAAAAAGGACCTCTGGAAATTGAGCAGGTTGAGAATTTTTCTTGGAAGTGTGTGAACATCCATCTTCTGGGGGGTTTTTAATTTCAAAAAGTTCCTTTTCAAGACTAGAACTCCATTTGTTGTGGCAGAAAGGGTTCAAGAGAACACATAAAAATTGGAATAAATTACATCTTGTTTTTGTGATAGGAATTTCATGTCGTATCTTCAGTGTTTGGGGATCTCAGGCAATGAGACACACACAGAGTAAGATTTCATAGTCCATAAATTCAATGAAACAGCCTTGATAATGACTAAATACTGTAATAATAATATAAATATATTATGAATAACGTATTATTAATAACAATCCTGAGAATCCAGTGTGTAGCCCACAGTGCAATAACTGACCAAGACATGCAGCTGGCTGGACCATACATGGCAGTGGCATGCTGTAATTAGCTAACTCTATGAAAATGAGGAAACAAGTCTAAAATTAGCAGTTACAGGTTTTCTACTACTTTACTCTACTGGTTACCTAGAGAGCACCATGAAAACAAAGGAATGGGTGAACGTTATTGAACCAGTAAAATAGCTAGAAATAATCTTCATGAAAACACCAGATTCATCTCCAGGAAATGGTCAGATTTCATGGACTGATTTCATGAAATCACCAAAATCACCAGCTGGATTTCATGGGCTGACTTTCAGAAGCATATGGTATCTCTGTTCCTCTGAGATGACACTGGTTTTGGTAAAATCACTTGCTGTTGGTGTTTCTCACAGGTCCAGCCAGCAGCTGTAACTCAATAAAGATGATGACAGTTTTTCTCTAAGTCATCATTATGCCTTTGCATTCTTGGGTGGATCAGTAGCTGAGGTGGTTTCCAGCAGTTTAGTCATGGGTGATGGATCATCAAGATTGCAACAGCCTCCCTAAGCTGTTCTAAGGATATCTGAGCCACTTGGAATCTCTACTGTGCCACATAATTGTGCAGCTTCTGATCCTGGCCACTCTAGAAAACATGGGTTGTAATTTGTGTTAGTCCAGGATGTCTTCCCAGGTCATCTGGCACAGCCCCTTCGGTAGGGGGAAGCTCAGATCCAGTCTCAGCCCAAACACTGGAACCCTCCTTAGTCTGAACAGGTACAACCATTCCTGTCTTTCTAGGAGCTCACCGTGTAATGGAATAATCTTTAGCTCATATACAGGCAGAAAAAAAAATGGCAGTCAAAATCCTTTTAACAGCATGGAATGGGGATTTGGAATGCTGTGGGTTGTCGGGTATGGATTTTCATCCTAATTAATTTCCATGTGAATAACTTGACATAACTGAGAAGCTATATGGGATAATGCCCTATAAATAACAATGGGTGAAAACAGTTTGAGCAGAAACAGAAAATAAAATTTCTGGATGTAAATAAGAAGTAATATTCCTTCTGTAGCTTAGACAAAATACGTGTAGCCTCACTTTTGACTTCTCAGGAGAATCTTCTTTTTCCTAGAAGAAAGAAATTGGCTCTGGCAGCATGTTCCCCACAGCTCTTCTGCTTTCCTTCTGCTTCTCTGCTGCAGAAGCCAGCACCCGTGTGACCACTCCTGGCGTGTGTTTGGCAAGCACTGGAGCACAGATGCCAAGCTCTGGAATGCTTTTTCCAGGACTGATGAATGGGACTGTAGCTGTCTGCCTGGCTGGATTTCCTCATGCTCCAGGCTGGCCCCACATTTGGCTGCCAAAACTACTGAAGGATTTGCCAATGGGACTGGTGTCAGGATTAGTCTGGTTTGCTGCGCTGGCCATCAGGATGCTGTGATCTTTCAATTTTCCTTTCACAAAAGGAAAAAAAAAAAACCTCTGTGTTTCAGAACAAAATTCTAGAAGTGTGGTTTGGTTGTTTTTTTGGGTTTTTTTTAGAGCTCCTTTTTCAAGTGACTTCTGTGGTGGCAGAAGAGAAAATGCCACATTTATCTGTGGCACACTTATATGAACTGTTAGAACACATGCAGAAAACTACAAATGTACAGATTCTGCCCATATTTTTTGAGCAGGCCACAGATTTACCAAGTTCCATCCCTGATTTGCTCACAGCTAAACGGGAGAACCCTACTGCTTTCTGCATTTCTTCAGGACTGGGTATCTTGAATATTTTTAAGTTGGCAATGGGGCAAACAGCTTCTTTGTGTGTTTAAAAACAGCATTCAGGACAAGTTACATTATTCAGTTTGTGACTAAAGCAGGAATACAAAAGAATTCTGAGACAAAACCTCTGTTTGCATCTGGAACAAATGTACCAATCCAAACTTCATCCTGAATGTTTTATGTGCATCAGATAATGGTGTCACTTCATTCCCAATGTGAAGTAGACTAATTTGCACAGTAGAATAAAGGTTGGGAAATGCTTTCACCAGTAAAGTTCCTGGGGGGAAAAAAAAAAATGGGGGAGGGAAAAAGATTAGGAAGCAAAACTGCTCAAAAAATAAAGATCAGGAATGCAGGAAATAGAAAAAAGGAGGCAGCAGAACCTGGACCAGGGAGGACTGCATTTGGAGACAACAAGGTTTAAACCTTGTGGTCTTGAGTGCAAATCATATCACAGGAGCATTTCAAAACTTGGGTCTGCACTTTGTGCCCCAGAAGCCTTAAACCAGCTCTGGAATGAAGCAATACTTGACATGTATTAGAGGAAAATTTAGATTTTTTTTCAGAGGCAATGGCAAGGAAAGAACAGTGAGAAGTACAAAACCCCCACCCTACAGTTAAAGACTGTGAAAATCTTCATACATTTGTTACATTTGTTCTTCCTGGGGAAAAGAAAGGATGAAGTGGGATAAACATTCCAGAAATATCTTTTTATTCTTCCACTTTCTTTTTCTTGTTTGGAGAGGAAAGAAAAAATAACAGAACCTTTTATTAGTCAAAAAGGCTTAAAATATGAAAGATAATTTAAAAAAAAATGTGTGGGGGGTGTCTTTGGGATGGAATAATGGATTAAAGGAATGCAAGACACTTCAAGGAGTTGTGAGGTGTATTCATTGCCATGTCTGGGGCAGGGGCCATAAAAAGTGTGTGTGTTTTATTGGGTAAACATCAACAAACTTCTCATTGGTCCGAGAAGTTCTACTGGATGGTTCCAAAAGACCCTTATCCAAGCCAGCCTGCTTTGCAGGGATAGCTCTTACTGGATTTCATGTTTATTTCTTGTTGCAGTCATAAACAGGAAGCAGAGAGGCAAAAAGAAGAAAAAATGCAAACGAAGGGCCACTGTAGCCATTCTGCTACACAGATATATTTAACATATCTCTCCAAGAATTATAGAAAATTGTGAGGAAACTTCTGTAGGACAAATGTCAATAAAATGCCATACATCTCCAAGCTGTGAACTCTTCACAAAACTTTCAAATATCTTCACAAAGAGGTCAAGTCTTTTCTCTCCTTGATCTGATGTAGGCTCCACAACAAAAAAAGAGAAAGTCCAAAATAAAATGTACTAGACTTTTTTTAAGGCTACACTTGAATTTAGCAAGTTATGAGTTGAGAAACAGTATCTTTACAGACTTACAGTTTCAATATTTAAAATAAAAATGTGACCACAAAACTAGTCCTGTTCTTTAGTGGTGCAAGATACAGCATACTGCATTTGGTCTGAAACTAATAAGCAGGCATATAATCATATGAATTTCAAAATTTTTAATGCAGCTACCTACTGTTACAGAAGTGGGAGAGGTTTTGTTCTACACCTCTAGAACTTTTGATGTGATTTTGCTTTGTTTATCTACAAGATGGGAATTAAAGGCACATTCTGTACTTGCAAAACAATGACACTTGAATTTTTGAAAAATATTTACAGTGTAGTGGGGGAAGCTTGACTTTGCTTTCTTTTAGAAGACAAAGTAAGCAGAGCTCAAGGTTAGAAGCAGGTCCTTGAGCTTCTAAATGCCCAGTTTGCTAAGACCTTAATAAAATCCTACAAATAAAAAATATTTTGCAAACATTAGCAATGGAATAAGAAAATAGCAATAGTTATATCAAATACAAGTTTAAAAAAGCTGTCAAGATTTCCTGTCCTTCTGCTACTTAGGACAAGCAAAGGGAATATGAAAAAGGGGAGGAAATAAAAGCTGCAGATGCATTGCAATTTGCTTGTGCAATCTTAATGAATCCAGTGAGCATTTTGGAGATAGTCACTTGCCTTACATGTTGCACTATGCACATTTGTTGCTGTGCTTTGTGCACTCTGGGCTTTCTCCAGGGAACTCCAGGACTTGTGATTAAATTTAGCAGCTCTCAAGACTTCCTTTCTGATAATACACACTTCAGCCTTTTGAAACGAGCCTGTGACCTTCTCAGGTGCTGTGGTTGTAGTTTTGCTGAGTCCTCACTAACAAAAACTCATAAATAATTTTACTTAAATTTGCTTCCCCTTGAAAACACCTAACCACTGCATAATTACAGCACAGTGTGGTCTAAGTAATCTGTGAATTTGTGATTGTGGAAGATGCCACCAGACATTACACCTTTACATCCCTGAGCTGTGGATCAGATGGGATACATTCTCCTTAAGCATGCAGACAGCTTGTATTTAAAGGAAAAAGTAACCCTTTAATTCTTTTCACTGGAGATCATGTCTTTTTTTATCACTCAGCATTCACACAATGTGTTCCAGGCCACGTCAGAAAATGTAAATCAAAATGCTGTCTTTGATATGAAGTGGTGGGGTTTTGTTTTAATAATACTCCTATTGTTAAAATTTGGGTGGTTTGGTGTTTGGGGTTGTTTTGGGTTTTTTGGTTACTTCACCCAGGCATATCTGTACACGAGGGAGTAGCTCATATTGTAATTTTTTCAAAAGTACAGTCACACAAAAAACCCCATGTGTTAATGACATTTTGAAGGAGAAAAAGGTAGGTATTTCCCACAGATTTTCTATTTCTAGAATGCTATAAATAAGTCTGACTGTCACAGTTGGATCTTCTTTTCTTCCTGGAGATTTTACACAGTAGGAAAAGAGAGAAGCCTGGGGAATAGTTCAGAATAATTCATATCTACACAATTGCGGATACTTTGGGACTCTTTCTACATCTGTTGGCAAATGGAACAGTGAAATATCAGGAACACAGGTATTATTAACTGGTTCTTCAGGCAGTCAGATTCAGGGAAGATATAGACAAAGGTAATAAATTCATAATGAAAAGCTGGACAAGGACACCAAGCCTCACGTCTGCATTTCATGGCTCCTGAAGCTGGAAGTTTCTCTTCTTTATTCCCCTTCTGACCAGGGGGAAGAATCAGTGACAGAATCTTTCCAGTTCACAGGTGCAGAATCAGAGCAAGGTGGGAAAGCCAAATGCTCTTCAAAACAGCAAAGATGTGGGTTGAGAAAAGGGTCGTCATTTGCTACAGGATGTGTCTGGAACAGGGGAGTGGTTGTTTTGTGTGAGTTTGATGAGGAATTGGGCCAAAATCAAAGTGTTTCTCTGAGAGCTTTGGAGGATGCAGTTCAGCCATGAAATGGACTCACCTGACAGAACTGGCATTATCAGGCAGATGAAAACAGACAGATAAAATTAATTTTGCCTGTAATCTGTAACAATTATAGGTTCTCCAAGATTTACAAACCATAATAAAGAATGGAAATTATAATAAGTAAATATATATTCTAAAACAGATGTAAGGCTTATAGATTACAGATAATAACTAAGAATTATTTGTTCTTTTGTCTCTGTGCAGAATATGTGCACCTGAGATGGCTGCCTTCTGCTTTTTGTGTTGTTTTTTGGTTTTTTTTTTCTTTTTTTAAAACAGCTGAATGCAGATGGCTGGCTGAGAGAAATAAGAATTATCTTGCCTTCCTATTTTCCTATCTACAATACCTGGGGGGGTAGGGGGTGGGGGGGTAGGAGTTGGGGGGGAAGGAGAAAGACACCAGAAAGAAATATCCCAGATGTCATTCTAGCATGTTAATGTGAAGGAAACTGCAACAAATGTTGACATTTTGGCATTGAGAACATTGCTTTGACTGGGGTCTAAGTGGTGGAATGTCAACATTCTCCACTTTCTCCTAGTAAAATATTTGCTGTAAAATGTAAATGAAGACCAAAGAGCTTTTTCTTCACATTAGCTTGCCAGAACATCTGGATTTGTGTTTACAATGGTTGGCATCACAAGGTTATCCTTCAAAGAAACCTGCTTTTATTTTCTAATTTCTAATGGAACCTCTCAAACATAAAATGTTTTTCTGAGTAATGCAATATAGTCTGACTGTGGGAGTAATCTTAAATATAAAGTAAAAAAGTAGTAGCTGAATCTTTTAACATTTTAATGTTAAAAAGGATCAATTTTAAAATGTCTCTTTTTCTGCTATTGCAGGAAGCAAATCCAGCATTTGTTTCTTTTTTTGCTTTCATCTTCTAATACATGTTTTCAAGAAAGCATGAAGCAAAAAAGGACTGTTGCAATTAAATTTGTATATTGATATTTATATTTCAGTGATTGCAAGAGCTTTCAGCTGGAGTCCCATACACCTGATACGTGTTTACACAGCAGGTGGCATGACAGAAAATTACTACCAGAAAGCAATAATAGGAATGCAGACAAAAATAATTTAGAAAAGCCAAAATTTTCTCAGTGATTTTCAGCCTCACTCCAAGGTATATCTGCCTCCAGAATTAGCTAACTGTTAAGCTACCAGTGTATTTGTACTTATTCTTTCTCCACCTCAGCTTAACTGAGCCAAATATTTCTCTTTCATGGCTAGGCTTTGTTGGCAAATTAGGTTCAACAGCCTTGTAATGGTGGGACGAGAAACTAGTTACTGATTTTTTTTGTTAAAACTTAGACCCTTTAATCATTAGTCAAACCAAAACAATAAACCCAGTGCTGCAATTCCTCTTTGAAATAAAGTTTATTAGCAAGAAAAATACACTGTGTGGAAAATCTCCTTCTTTTTTTCTTTAGAAGTCATCTGACTGCAGGATTGGGTTTTTTTTTTTCCATCCCCAAGATACTTCATACAGCATTTTAATGTGCTTAATGTACATGTGTATCCATCTTGTGTAAAAATTAGGAATATGCTGCCAGGGTCTGTTAGTCCATCTGTTTATTTTACACATGTGTATTTATTTGAGGAATATTTTAGTCACTACACTTCACATCAGTTAAAAATTAACCTCCCAGTGCATTTTTATACAGTTGATCTTCTATTATTGTTACAGTCAGAGAAGGGGCTGTAAAAATGGCTTTGTTTATGAGCATACCAGTTCCTGTGTGTCTTCAAGTCAGTGGGAAGTTGTACTAATGGCTCTGTAGTTAAGGATTATATTTTACAGTCTTTGCCCTAGGGACATCAGCACTTATTTTTCCAGTTTCTAAAATGCTGTATCTTGAAAGAATTTCAGCTTAGCATAAACCCATGTTTCAGTTTATTAGGAGCCCTCTAACCATCAATAAAAGACGCTTCAGACTTTTGGCATCTTGATTCAAAGACAGTGAGATTCAGTCCATCTGTTAACTGGCCCTAAGGCTCTGAAGTCTAGGAGATTATTTTTCTTGCTATGGAGTAGTCAACAAGGCACATGTGAGAGACACTGGCATATGCAGGCCTTGGTTTGAGGCAAACCAAGAAATTGATAAAGAATTCAAATTAAATCAGATGAAGCTTGGATTTAGGAAAAAGGAGAAATGAGAACTGAAGTGAGTGCCAAAGGAGGAATATTTCACTGCCACTCATAGGTGAGTGACAGCTGACTGCTGGCCTGGATCCTGCTTGGGTGCACAGTTCCCAAGGAGTGGAGTCTGAAGACAGTTATTGTTTCTCAATATTATTTCAAAATAGTATTGTTTATATTACTTGTAAATGTCTATTTCTACCATAGCAGGTAACCAGTCTGGGCACTACCTGAGTTAAATCATCAGTTCCTTATAATGGAGCATCTGTTGTAGATAGGGGTCACACATTTCTGCAATTCTTTTATTGTGGGTTTTGTATTGTCTTTGTTACTGCTCATTTGGGACTCCCTGGAAACAAGAGAAATTGGAGGGTTTTTTCTTGCTTAATTCTTGGTTTTTTGCATGTCGGTTTCTTTCTTTTAGAAATTACAATTACATAACTGTTGTACACAAAAGTCAAAATAAGCAAAAACTTTAAACACACCCTTTGTTTGAACATGTGGTAGCCTGTGCATGCAACAGGAGCTACAGTGTTTTGAAAATGATCACAAAGCAGAAGTGACAATTTTCAATGTACAGATATAGAATATATCCATACAAAGACATGTATGCAGCTCTTTTGCTTCAAAATACGGTGCCAGAAATTAGAGCTGGAGATCTTTTAAGAGTTGTTAAGGATCCCACATTTTTTTTGGACTCACCTACTGAAGGATACATAAGGTCAGTCATATGATCAGGTGAATATCTCCTCTAGAGATCACAGCGAAGTAATTAATTGTCTCTGTACCTCATTGTGCCTTTTGTAGCTCTATCTCTGTCTATTTCTTTCTTGTCATGATGCTTGAGATGAAATAGTTTCCTCAGATTTCTCTGAATATCGTTTCTCTAGAGCAGAGATACAAATAGGTTAAAATAGATGTTGAAAAAAAAATCAACACTGGCAACATTAAAAGTGGGTGATGTCAGGGCACTTATGAACACAGAATCAAAGGCGGGGGGGCGGAAAAAGGCAGTGGGGAGAACTGCTCTTTTGATAAAGCAAAATCTAGTGACAAAATTCAACCCCTCACCCCAAGCCACCAGGCCAGAAACACATCACCCCTCAGACCTTATCAGAGCACAGCCTCTCATCCTCTCTGCATCACCACCTCCCTGTCTCCTTGGGGCAGGATTATGTGCTTCGGTGTTTTAAATTCCCATAAAGATATCATCAGAATCCAGAATATTCAATATTAAATTTCCCTAGATCTCATTAATCAGTACTTTAATGAAAATCCTTGTAAAGATGAATGCTCCCAAATGATTTGGTGACAGAAGGATTTCCTGAATAATCTTAGTGTAAGATACTTATTATTCTCTCAGCTTTTGTGATACCTCTTCCCAAAGCCTGGCCACTCCATCCCATTCATGAAGCAAATCAACTCCTCCTCCCAACTGAAAGAGTTTCACTATATTCAAAAAATGAGCATCTCTTTATAACCCAAGTGCCCCTTTCTGCATTTATTTAGTTAATTAACAACACTTTCATCTCAGCAAGTGAAAATCCCTCCTTTTGATATCTCCCCCAACAAGTTCCCCTGTGAGATGTCTGTTCCACAAAGCCCTTTACAAACCAGTCTGTCATAACAGCAGATTTGGGGTAAACCTCACCAACACCTTCCATTTAAACCTGCTGTGTGAAATAGTTACTCCAAGGCCCTGCTACCTACCTTATTCTCCTTTGCCAAGGGCTCATTCCTTCAGGAAATGTGATAAATTGTCAATAACGAGGGACTTTAAAGGTAACTTTTCAGCTATGTATCTATATATAAAGGGATATAAGGGAGAAACAACAGTGAGAAACAAAAGCTTTTCCAAATAAATCTCTTATCCCTCTTATCTATACATATTTCACGGCCCTAAAGATGGAAGGCTTGTAAATCAGATGTATTTCTATGCAACTGCATAAAATGATGCCACTTCAGGCAGGTTTAAGTGCACACAGAAAATGGTCTTCTAAAATTCTCCCAGAACCCACTAAAATCCTCCAGAATATCTTTTTTAATTCCAGGTTATGTGGGTGAAGTTATTATTTTTAGCAAGACAAAGGGAAAATGTGTTCATTACACGTAAAACTGCTTATATCATCCTCTGGAAGCTAACGAGAGAATGTTCTGAGGGCCCCACCAAAAACCAAAAAAATTGTCAAAACCCATGAAATGCTGCCCTCTTCTGATTAAATTTGATCTTAGAAGTAGCTGCACCTGCAATGGAAGAAGAGGTCTGAGGAAAAGACTAAACTGACTTAAAAATGGGGCTTGGCAGGTGGATGAACCCTATCACTGACCAATTTCTGGCATTTTCAATTCTTTATATTAATAAAGTATTTCTCTAACTGCAAAATATGAATGGGACACTGGTCTAAAGTTAAAGCATTTTGCAGACTTACAAGCATAGAAAGATTCAAAAATAAGATCATAGAGAAATATGTACATGTTGAGCCTGTTCTCTGATCAGTTTGACTATTTTGATGCCAACTTCCTTACAGATTATTTCACACCAGACTGACATGCAGGGTTGTTCCACGTGTAAATTACCATATACTCTGAAAATCTGACTGTTTTTCCCACAAACAAAACTAAACCAAACCAAAAAAACCCCAAACAAACAAACAAAAAAAAAAAAACTGGCACAAAAGGATCCTAGCTATCATTGAACACCTAGCCAAAAACCTTACCAAAAAGCCAAACCCAAAACTACAAAACAAAACCAAAAACAAAAGAAGCAAAAAACCAAACCAAACCAACAACAAAAAACCAAACAAAAAACCTAAACTAAACAAACAACAAAAAAATTACCCAAACAGAAAAAACCTCAACAAACAAACCCAAGCAAACTAAAAAAAAAGAAAAAGAAAAAAAAAATTAATGAAAACCAAAAAAATAATTTTGGCAAGTAACAATGTGAGCCCGAGGATGAGGGGCATTCCAGTCCATAAGACAATAAAAAAGCTCTCAGAGTTCAGATTTACCAAAGAAAATCGATTGGCCAAAGGCAAAGTGCTGCCCAGCCCGAGGACCCCTGCATCCTGCACAATATTAAATTTAAGATTAATGTAAACAACGAAAATAAAAATAAAATTTTCTTTCTTAAAATTTTTTAAATTGTGCCAAAGTTGAGACACATCCCCAAAAGGTTCCTTAATCGTTGTCTGAAGCAATGACTTTTGTAAAATTTATTTTGGCAATAGTGAAGAAAAACAGTTCAGTTGAAAAAAAGGTTTTGAACATTGACGTTAAATACATCATAAAGGCTTGGAGGTCTTTATACAGCTGACAGCTTTCATTTTCAGGTTGAAATGTTATTTCAGTTCTAGTGGTCCCACACGACCATTTCTGACCGGCTCCGTTAATGCAAAACGCCACAAACTCCTGTGATTCATTAGATGAATTAACAATAGACACTTGACAATTAAAAAGGAAGTGAAGGTCGGCTCTAAATGAAAGAAGAAGAAGAAAAAAGTTTGATGCAGGAATCTCTGCGGGCTTAGTAGCTTTTCACAAAATTCCATCAGTATTTCTATCATGTCTTTTCTGAGCACATTCTCATTTTCCTCTGTCTGGAACAGCGGAACCAGTTTGGTTTTTTTTTTCCAAA
>VWZT01009115.1:0-26651 GCA_013397055.1 Pachycephala philippinensis
GGAGGCGCTGCGCTTCCGGTGTCGTTGGCTCTGCGCAGGCCGCCCGCGGCCCGAGCCCGCCCGCCGTGAGGCCGCTCCGGCACCCGCTGTGTCGCGGTGCCCTCCTGTGCCCGCCTTGCTTTCCTTGATGTCGCTTAGCTGAGCAGGAGGGTTTGCTGTAAGAGAGCCCTGTAGTCTCTTATCTACATTCTATACATATAATACATGTGTGTGTTTATATATATACATACGCAGTGTGGTGGGTTGGCCCCTGGCTCACCAAAGCCGCTCTCTCACTGCTCTCCTCAGCTGGACAAGGGAGGGAAATTGTAACAAAAGCGGTCAAAGGTTGGGATAAGGGCGGGGAGATCTCTCAGCAGTTACCATCACGGGCGAAACAGACTTGACTTGGGGAAGTGAGTTTAGCTTATTACCAGTCAAAATCAGAGTAGGATTATGAGAGGTAAAAGAAATCCTAAAAACACCTTCCCTTCTCCCTTCCCTCTTGCCCAGGCTCTGTCTCCTCCCCACCAGCGGCGCTGGAGGACAGGGAATGAGGGTTATGGTCAGTTAATCACAGGTTGTTTCCGAATTTTTCCGATAGTACAGCTTTTCCCTGTTCATGTTTACGAGCTGATTTAGACTGCGTTCAATCCTTTGGTAACCAGGAATTAAAACAAGCACCATAGAGAGTGTTCATGCTTCTCAGATTGTCTGATTTTCGCTCCCCTCTGGAAGGAAGAAAACACAACTGCTTAATGATTTTATTTGTTAGAATGTTTCATCTTTCTGCCTCAGTGATCTGACTCAATTTTGCTGCTTCTTTAGAACATCCCAGAAGAAAGCTTGTACGTGAAGTGTAACGGGCGACTGGCCAACGATGAAGATGAGTTGCAGAGTGGAGTCGTTTATAGCCTGGAGCCAAGGCTTTGTGGTGGAAAAGGAGGTTTGTTGTTTAAACTGCTTCTCAGTGATTAGATTCTTAGGTTAAAAAACTTCTGCTATGCCATAGTCTATACTGATACCAAGAGCCCTCAGACATTGGCAGATCTCCTGTCATGTGTGTGAGTGATACAAAGTCTCTGAGCTGACACCAAAGTGTAAGTGCAAAGCTGAGGACTGACCAGGGAAGCTGCAGTTCAGATCTTCCTCACATCCATTTTCAGCTTATCTCTGTTAGTAGAAGTCTGTTACATGCACCAAAGTGACTTCAGAGTTGAAACTGTGTTGAAAAGGACCTGTAATCTTATGCTCCCAAGTTTCATTCATGGTCACTTAGGACAAGTATTTTAGATACAGATAGTCTGTGATTTGAGTGTGTTATGTAACCTAATTGACTTCACCTTCTCTTACTTAATAAAACCGTAAATGCCAAGATCTCAGTAGCCAAAGAACTAAAGAATTCAGCCTAAGCTGTACTCCTTATATTGATGAAGTATGTTAACTGTGTTACTGAAGGTGCTTATTAGCTGAACACAATACTTTTTTTTGTCTCACAGTATAGCAGGCTTTCTGGCCTGTTTATAACACTTCTTAAAGGTCCTTTAAGGGCACTGAAAAGTACAGATTTGTTCAGCTTCCACTTCAAAAACAGTGCTTGGCACTTTGCAGTTGCATGAAGAATTCTGTTGCTATTAATCCACACTTTGAGCTTGTTAAATGAGGGTCTTTCTTCAGCTGGAGGCTGCATGAGGTGGGACTCAGTGAGAGAAATTAACAGTCTTGCCATGAGTAATTAGTAGCTGAGGAATGTATAGAAATCCGTTTTGGGGGGTTCCTAGCATAATATTGTGCAACTTTTAACTTCCCCTTTACTTCAGTTATATTGAGGGAATGTGTTGAATTCTGTGTATTCTTTTTCCGTAATTAATTCTTCTGTTGTGTGCCAACTCACCACCTTTTGTTTCTGTTTAGCTAATTCCTGATTACTTTCTTTCTCTGAAAGGGTTTGGGTCGATGCTGCGAGCCCTTGGTGCTCAGATTGAGAAGACAACAAACAGAGAGGCGTGTCGAGATCTCAGTGGAAGGAGACTGCGGGATGTCAATCATGAAAAAGCGTAAGGCATTTTCTCAGAAGCTGAAATTATAAGATATCCTGATCCCGTAGCTCACGGTTAACAAAAGAGGCCAAGTGACAGCCTGTTGTAGCAATGAAATGGTATTTTGAGTACTAAAAGGAGCAAAGGTGAAATCTGAAGTGCAGGTGGACTGGAAGCCAACAGGGCTTTCCTGACTGTAATTCTATTATTGCAAAAATAGATGTGATTTCACTGCAGCCTGTGTCTGAGAGACTGTTCTGCACCTCTTGGATTCCTCATCTGGAATTCTCACAGTTCTCTCTGAAGCTGCAAGACCACAGTCTTGGGGATGTGTGAACTTAGCTGCTGTTTCTGGCTTTCAGAATAAACTCTACTCTCTTCCCTGTAGCGGAATCTCTGTTCCCTCAGTAATTCCCCTGGGTGCTGTTGTCTTTTCCCATTGTCTCCCATCCTAGCAGGCGGTGGAAGCATTCTGTAATTGCAAGGCAGAGAACTGCTGTTCCACCAGCTGTTGGAGACACTCACTGTGGTGGTTCTGTGTGTGTGCAGGATGGCGGAGTGGGTGAAGAAGCAGGCGGAGCGGGAGGCGGAGAAGGAGCAGCGGCGCCTGGAGAGGCTGCAGCGGAAGCTGGCGGAGCCGCGGCACACGTTCACCGACCCCGAGTACGAGCGGCAGTACCGCGAGATGGCCGAGCGCCAGGAGGAGTCCCTCCGCATCGGTACTGCGGCCTGGCCTCGCTCTGGCCTCACAACACCCAGCACATTAAAAGCCTCTCTAGCCTCACTCCAGTAGGAAAATTTACAAAAAAATTGGTTTCTTTCAATTGAATGAAATTTTAAGCTTCAGTGAAATTTGTTTAATTTTTCCTCTTTGTCCGCAGTGTGTGTTAAATTATATCAAATAGTGTGACACAATACAAGTGGTGCTTCACCTTGCTTTGCTAGGTCATCTCATAATAAGAGCCAAATTCTGTGAAGGTGGTGTTGCTAGTTGAGCTGTAAGAATTACACAGTGAGACTATGAAGGGGTTGTACATAAAAACTTGACATTGTATCCAACTACAGAATACCTTTTTTCACTTCCTGGTCTTTTGTAGTTTCTTTATTTATCCCCATATTGTTCCCTTGCTGTGAGCTAGACAGTGAAACTTGAGGCTGAATGGGTTGAAGAACCTGATAGTTCAGTTCAGGAATCCAATTTTAATTGACTCTGTGCCTTAGTAAATCCATGTAGGAAAGCTTTTGCTGCTGCTGAGTTTATGTTCAAGTTTTGAGTCTATATCACCAACAGTGAGTCTTTCCATTAGTGTTTTAAATTGCATCTGAAGTGAAGAGATAAGTAGAATTTACTACATGTATGAATCCTGTACTGATGAAGTTCACTTTCAAATTTGTTTTGAAGGCTTGCAGGTTATTGCCAGCAAAGCAGTGTTGTCAGAAAGTGGCAAGAGTCGGAAGCGTCCTGGTGAGCCTGGAAAGAATGAAACAAAATCTGAAAAAAGAAAATGTCCTTGGTAAGAGTTATACCTTGTTTTTATACTCAAGTCTTAAGCCTTGAACAGGATGAAAATTTAGATACATACAAGTAAGCAGAGTCTAGTTGGAGATGTAGACTGAAATAGAGATAAGAAAATTGAACTGATTAAATCAAAGGACTGAAAGTAAACATTTCTTCATTCCTATTCTGCATTCTGTCCCAGGTGGAGCGGACAAACTTAATTTGCAAAAATAGACACTTCCCCCTCACCCCTTCTAAATGACTATATTCTACAACTTTCCATTGTCATTTTGTTCATTAATGAATTATATATGAATTTATATATATTATTTTTCTCCCCTGGCATCTATCAGCTAATGTAACATGAAAGAGAAGTCAAAGATTCCAGTCATTTCTGTATTGGGAATGCTGCAATACCTGTTTTGGGGGTTTGTAGGTCCTGTTCAATATCGACAGCTCTTCCATTGACTAAACTAACCTAAACAGCTGTTAGAGTAGGTCCGTGTATCTCTCTGAAGTGGGTTTTGGAAGGAGAAATGTGGCAATTAAAAAACATTGTTTAAAAGAAAAAAGTTAAAATAGATGTGTGTTAATTTCTAATGTATTCCCTGTGCCAGGCCGGGATTGGATGAGGCCACAGGCTCAGGCTGTGAAGATGACAATAAGGATGACTCCCCTTGTGCATCTGACAGAAGTTGTCCATCAGGCAGCAGATCCAATGAAAGTGTTGGAAGTTCAGATGAGTGTTCAAGCAGCTCCGTGGCTTCAGCAGAGGACAGTCCATCTACCAGTGCAAGTGAGAAACCACTGGAGCAGCCAGAAGGTCCTGGAAGAGATCTGCGAGGAGAGGTGTGCACAGGGCAGGCTGAAATTCCAGCTGAAGAAAATAGTAAAATGACAGAGCCCTCGAAGGAACAGGCCCAAAGAAAGAGTGGAGTGACTCAAGCTCAGAAAGAAGAGCAAGAAAATGTTCCTGCTAAGGCACAGGAAACAAACCAGTCACAGAGCACAGTAAGTATGAAGCAGTACAAAATGTGGTGTGTCTTCAGCTGCTTTTAGAGCTGAAGAAGCAAGCAAGCTCCAGCAGTGTAGCTTTTCCCACTGAATTGATGAAAGCCCAACTGATACTTGGCAGCAAAGGGTGACAATACTTGTGCTTTTTGAGTCCTTGCATGATATTACTGTTAAAGATTTGTGGGGGTAATTAATTTGGACTTACTGTAGCAGTAAAACAATGTGTAGCTCTTTTTTTCAGGCTAGGGAGTTACTGGGATTTTCTGCCTTTTTTCACCTTGGGTGAAAAGTCTGCCACTGGCAGCGACTGAACTCTCTGATGTGTGAAAGTTTATTACGGTTCAATGGGAGAAAGACCAAGGCTGTAATCTGATCAATTAGAACCTTGTCATCTACTGTACTATTAGAGCTGGCAAATTTTAAACAGGATGTTTACCATTCTTCACTGTTTGCCTTGTGCTCAGTATTTGCGAGACTTTCTATTCCTAGAACAGGAAACTCCACCAATGCTGTGGCAGATTGTTATTGCAGGTGGAAATATTTTTATAGTAGTCCTTGATGAATATTTTTTTTTAGAAGTAGGGTGGGAATAATGAGGCAACCAGTTGGGTTTTTGTGTGCTTAGCAGGACAAAGGTTCTGATTCTGCCGTCAAGAATTGTTTTTGCTGAGTGCATAAAGGAGTACACTCATTCCCACTGCTGTTATTACACGCTCTGAAGTCTCTCTGGTACAGACTATAAGACCAATATCTGCATTTAAATATTGAACAACATGGGCTTAGATTTTGGTGTCCTTTTTAGTGTTAGTAAATTCCAGCATTTTAATTATCCCATCTATTCCATGTTCTTTTGTTGAAAAGGCCCTGGGCTTGGACTAGACAATCTGTAGAGGTCCCTTTTACCCTCAGTCAATTTGCAAATATACCAATTCCCTTTCCAGATGAAATTTTAATCCATATTTTCTTTTTGCAGCAGAATGAGATGTGAACTTCAGAACTTCCTTGGGTTAATCTTACTAAAAAAGTGGTGCTTTTGTATATTTTTCTTTAAATACAGTGTAACTGCATTAGAAAAGACTTTCCACCCTCCTTCCTGCACCTGCTGGAGGTATATTGTTTATATTCTGCATCAGGCTAAAAAAAGGGCTATCAGCTTTGCTGTGCCTCTGGAAGCCGAGGTTAAGCTACTGAACTGCTGGGCACGATGGTGAACTGTTGTTTTTAATTCAGTTTTCTTGGGAGTATTGAACTTTCCTGGGGATAACCATAGAATCTTCTGAGGTATAAGGGACCCACAGGGATCAAAGTCCAGCTCCTGCTCCCTGCACAGGACAGCCCCAAGATTCACACCATGTGCCTGAGAGCGTTGTCCAGAAGCTTTTTGAACCCCTGTTTTTCTTGAATGTTTTTCTCAAACGTTTTTCTCTTTTCAGGAGGTGGAACCAATAGACCTGCTGGCTTTCAACTCCGCTGCTGAACTGGAAGCCCTGGGTTTAGAGAAGCTGAAGATGGGATTGATGTCTTTGGGACTGAAATGTGGAGGCACTTTGAAGGAAAGAGCAGCAAGGCTTTTTTCAGTGAGAGGTCTGTCTAGAGACCAGATCAAGCCATCCTTATTTGCAAAGCCCCCTAAAGGGAAAACCTCTGGTTAGATTTGAGAATATTTACCCTTTTTGCATGTGTATTTGATGTTATTAAATAAAAGCTCTTGGTATCCTTTCAACGGAGTATCCTCAGCTTCTAAACTCATGTCCACAAGCTTCATTAGCATCCCAAGGAGTTATGGAAAGGATGGACAGGTGGTAAGGATAGCGTCACAGTGCTTGGGGATCTGTTCCACGGTGTTCTGGAGGGAGGAGAGAAACATTGAGGCTCTGCAAATCACATCTTGTGGAGGCTGTGACAGGAGAAGTGGACTCTGTGTAGAAAGGAAATGGGTGTGTTTTCTGAGTGTTTGGTTAGGAAACTGGGATGGAGGGTGTGTGGGAGGTGACCTTAGCATGATGAAGTTTTACTGGTGTAAATCCATTGGCTGGGGATGTTGGATGCTGGCAGTCCTTGCTGGGTGGCAAACCTTTTATGTCGCCAGCTCTCTAAAAGGGAGGGACAGTGTGCGGGAGAGGAGAGCCTTCAGCTCTGAGCACACTCATCTAGTATGCAAAGGGTAGTGTGGACAAAAGTGAATTGACCATGTTAATGATGTGTTTTGGCAACAACTCTTACCCAGGTAATTTCCTCTCCCTGCAGTTGCTCTCTTGCTTCAGTTGCACTGGTGCAGCCACTTCCAAGCCTACCCTGTGTGTCACCTTCTTGCCTTTAGTGTTGTGGGTTCCTTATTAAACCACATCGGTTCCCTGGTGTGGCTCTAACAAATTTGTGCCAGCACAAGGGAAGCAGGATTACATAAAAACACGGGTTGGTGAAGAAGGACTGGAATATTTTAAACCACCAGTAGCATCAAACATTTTATTGATGATTTGCATCTTCAGTAGTACCAGAATTGAAAGAAATGCCCTACATCTGTCTTGGAGGACAAGAGCTGTACCTTGAACCAGCTCCACATTAGGCAAATTTATTTGGGAATTGTTTAGCTCCTGCTGAGTTAAAAAGGAGCAAGCTCTTGCTCTGGTATATGCCCACATCAAGGGTTACCCTAGAGCATTAGTGTGTCTGGAGAGGCAGAGGGGTGCTCATTGCCAGCTCAGGACTTTCACATGTTTAAAGGGTATCCTTTTGAAAACAGCTGGTTAACAACAGGACTAGGACTGATCCTTCACCAGAAGAGAAGCACGTAGGTGAAGTGCTTGAAGCTTTGTAAGAATTTGGACAAGAACAGAAAAGTCAACAGCTGAAAAAAAAAAAACTTAAACAGTTCCAGTGTTATATGGGCTATTTCTGTAGGACAGAATGGCCTCAGAACAGAGGTGATCTTTCTAGTCCAGGGCCAGAGGATAATGCAGTTTGCAGCCTGTGCCTGTCTTTTCCTGAGTATTTATGTAGCTTTGGATTTCAAAGATGTTTCTGGTTGTAAATGCACCAAAACTGTGAATATTCTTCCAGAGAAAAGGTTCATTCTCCCACGGAATCACTTCCCCAAAAAGCAAGTGGTGCGACTTAGAGAAGTCACACTTCTGAAGTGTCATTTTAAATGCATTTATTTCAGACACCTAAGCCCTGTCTCGTGTTTCACTGGCATTTCAGAGTTACTGACTGAAAAGTAATCAGTGAAAACACTGGCACAAGCCCGAGGGAGGGCTTTTCCTCACTTCATACGGATCCATCTCTTCCCTGGAAAGGAAGATAAGTACATCTAACACACAAAACAGCAGGAAACAGGGCAGGTCAGAGAGGGAAAGAACTGGTGGAGGTTTAGAAATATCACCACCAGCAGACACAACAGCTGCCGCCCTTCAACCAAAGGCTCCATTCCATTGTCCTCACCTGCACGGTGCTAATCAACAAGTTGCTCTAAAGCCACTCGTGTGAGCACCCCCTTTGCTGGAGTGTGCGGGAATTGCTTCCAGGGCTTTGCCGAGCGCTGCGGCTTCTGCTCTCGCTGCTGTAGGTGGCACTGGACTGACGCGGAGGATGTGTCCGGCTCCAGCAGCGCTGACAAAGCCTCACCCCTCGGCACAGGGCACCTGAGCCGAGTCCCTCGGGTGACAAACAGTCCCGATCAATCCTTCTGATCTCCCCCCAACTCATCCTTGTCCAACATTTTGCTTTCTGGAGAACGCTGGCATTTGAAAGGTTTGTTTGTAGCGATGCCTGTTCTCGGGAAGGTGCTATTTTTAAACCCTAAAGCTTCCCCCGAGATATTTAACTGGAAATGGTAATGCCTGCACCCCTGTTAGCACCGTCACCTCAGCCGGCTTGGCTTTGGCTATAGCTGAGCAATTAGGGTGGTTTTGCAGATTAACATGCCTAATGACACCTGAAGGGAGAGAGGTGACAACTCTGACCTCACCCAGCTCTAAGGAGGGGCTTGGCAGGCACCGCTGCTTTCCACCACTGCTAGAGGCTGGGCTAATCCAGGGGAGTTAGTCTGGGTTTAGAGCCAGCAGCTGTGCCTGCTTGGAAAGTGCCCCGGCGGCCTGAACGCACGAGCTGCCTGTCCTGCTTCTCCCTGCCGCCTTCGCTGGGTGCCTCTAACCAGGCACAAGGAATCAGGAATTCACACACAACTTGCAGGGCAGAAAGGAGCAAGGAGCTCTTGAAGGACCTGCCGGGGCTGTATGGAAAGAAGAGGAGTGTTTATAAGGAGCCATCCAGCTTGTGAAACATCTGCTGGGAACATGACACGTCTCAGTGGAAACATGAACTGGCTGCCCGGGGAGGGGGTTGAATCACCGTCCCTGGAGGTACTTCAAAGCCGGATAGATGTGGGCCGTAGTTTAGTGATGGGCTTGGCAGTGCTGGGTTAATGGTTGGACTCAATGATCCTGGAGGTTTTTTCCAACCTAAACGATTCCCTGAGGTCTGGTGGTTATCGATGGCACCTTACGGCCGGTGAGATGCTGTACCCATTGTACAGTAACCAGCTGAGACCTCACAAGGGTGACAGAGCTATTGACCACTGGGCTGGAAGTTGGCAGTCACCTGGGAGGTAAAGATTATGAACTGATTGCATTCATTTTCAGCAAATAAAAAAACAGACTTTCAAAGGGGATACAGGCACCCCCAGGCTTTCAAAGAGGCACGTTTGTCATAACTGAGAAAATTAGAAGGAAAAGTGCAAACAGAAAAAAACCCACACACAAATAAAGATCAGGAGGAACTTTAAAACAAAACTAAGAAATAGCTTTGAAAAAAACACACAAAAACACCCCAAAAATTTTTTTAGCAATTGTCAAAAAAGGATGTTGAGAGCTGTGGATTGTTGACATGGCTTTCCAGTGCCCACTATCTCCAGATAATTTATTATCTCCTGCCATGGTTAAAAACTCTTTCTTAGCTATACTGCACCTGCTGGTTTAACCAGAGGAAACTCAGGCACCCCAGCAGCTCTGGAATGCCCAAGTACGCCCAGAGCACAGGCCAGAGGCAGCAGTCATGATGAGCTTTTTATTCTGTTTTATTCTGAAATGTGCTGATACTGTTCACACTGCTCTCCTGCACCTGCTTCAGGAGTGCACAGAGGAGCTCAGGTCCTCTAAAAACACCAAAGTCCTGCAGGATCTCTGTCATATCCCCAGCAACCCCCGCCCTGTTTGCTCTGGGTTCCCCTTTCCCAGACTCCAGCTGTTGCCAGCCAAAGCCAGAGGAGCTCCCTGATTATCACCTTTGCTGGGATGTGGATTGAGCATCTGACTTTCCACTTACAGTGGCAATTAGAAGGCTGCCCTGAAAGGCAAAGTGTCAGACACCCTTGGTAGGAGCCTGTGAAGTGCAAAGGGGAAAAAACAAGAAAGGGAGAGGAAATAAGGTCTCACCAGCCAGGAAAAGCCGCAACTTCTCACAGATTTTGAGAGAAAATGGGAAAGCAGCCTTGGTTTAAATGAAACTGTGGAAAGATCAGACAGGGAAATGTAGCCCAGCTTGCTGTGGCGTTTAATGTGGCTTGAGACTTTTGTTCTCTGTCCTAGAATGGAGATAATGGGTAGAGATAATGGAGAGAGAAAGTGCTGCTGGCATGCCTAAGCCTCTCTCTTAAGGAAAGCTTTCCTGAGACTGATAGGACCAGCTCCAGACCCCACGTCCAGCTCCATCAGCTACAGCAGGCCCTTAAAGGTCACCCTGTAAGCCATGTAAGCCATGAGGGCCAGCCAGAGCTTACACTTGTGATAAGCTCACGCTCCTGATAAGCTTTAGCTCGGGCACTGCCACGCGAACACTTACACAAGAGCCTAACCTGGAGTGTGGGACTAACAGGGCTGTTGAAGTCCTCCACATGGAGAGCACACACCTCCTGCTCCTTGAGCAGCACCTGGGAGCTCTGTGCTTTCAGTAGTGCAGGAGGAGGCCCGATGGTTTAACGCTGCTTTTGCCTTAAATCACCTTTCCATTTTTTTAAATCGTTTCTGGCTATATGTGGTTCATTACGCCCCTGCACTGCTCTTCCTTTTTGTTTCATTACAGCACAGCATCAATGACAATGCTGAACCACGCTGCTGCCAGGTATGTGAGATGTTCTTCCTTTCCTCAGAGACCGTGGTGCTGCTCAGACGGAAAGGAGAACATGACAACTTGGCAGCCTTTGTGTGCATTACAAGTTGTATCCCTGCAAGTAGCACACAAAAGGTGTCACGCCAAATGCAGCCTGGATTGAAGATGACAGGCTGGGAGATAATTTTCCATAGCACGGGCTGATGTCTGAAAAAGCCCCAGGTGTGGCAGTATTTCATCCACAGCCTTCTGCCCAGGAGTTTGCAGTGTAGAAGTCTCTGGAGCCTTCTCCACATCAGCCCAGCCTCCAAGTCCGCAACATTTTCATTGCAAAGCCAGCTGGAGTTTAGGGGAGTAGTGTCCTGTCTCCCCAAAAGTGGGGAGCTTCAATCCAAATGTGAGCTTAAAACCAGCCCCAGCAGAGATGCTGTGACATCTGTGCAGCTCCCCTAGCAATAAATCCAAGTGCCCATGACAGCAGCAGGGCAGGCAGGGCTGTATAGCCCACGGATTTGCATTCTGTCCCTGCCCTGCAATTCCCACAGTTCTCCCCACAGTAACACCAGGTGTCCTTGGCCACCACCTCCCCCTCCCACCCTCCAGGTGTCACACACATGCACACAGCCCCACCGCTCGCTCCTGTGTACCTTGTGTCCATGGGACACCCGGGCAAAGGCAGCCGGACGCAGGGCAAGGGGCGCGGGACACAGCACAGGATTCTGGTGGAGGGGAGGAGCCGTGTCCACCCCGCTGCTCCTGTGGTGCTCTGCTCCCCATCTCCCACAGCAGCCTGCCCCAATTGCACTGCATGGAATTTCTCCTGGGATGGAGGATGAATGATGTCTGAAGTGCGAGTGCTGGAGCCTGGAGGGAAGCCAGGGTTAATGCTCTTGATCCTCAGGCAGCAACCAGCTCAAACACTTTCTTCCCCAGGCGCAGTGTGGGGCTAAACCATCGGCTTTGTTCTTCGTGGTGATAGCCGAGCTCCTGGCCTCCAGGCTATGCCCTGCCCCGAGCTGGGTGGAGAGGACCTGGGGCTGGATGCCAATGCCATTAAGATAGATGCTACATAGTCATGAGAAGGGAATGGCCAGAGGTAATTCCGGCTCATCCTATTCTGACTCCAGCCACCCATGGTGCTGTAGCCCAGGGCCGGTGAATGGTGAGTCTGTGCTTTTGCCTTTTTTTCTCCCCTTAAAGCTCTTTTGCCACAGGTGTTTACACAAGTGAGAGGTGCCAGCCTACCCACGAGGTGATGGCAGAGATGCCTGGGTGACCTCAGACCCGGGGTCCTGCTGGGCAGTGGGAATACTCACCTTTTCCTAGTGGATGACACAGCCACTGCAGAGTCCAACAGGTCCCTCTTTTCCCCTGGTCCGTGGTCACCCTGTCTAGCCAGACAAACACATTTCAGAGTCCTTGCGCCAGCAGCAGCTTCAACCAGAGCCTCAGGGACCACATCCCACCGTCCAACAGAGATGGTCAGCAGCAAACGTTTCATCCCCAGAGCCGCTGCTATCTCGGTGGGTTATGAAACAGGGAGAGGAGTCTGACATGAAGATGGGAATCATTAGCATGGATGACATCCTGGCCAGCAGTTCAGAACAGCTCACAAAAGGATTAAGCCACGTTATCATAGCGCTTCTCCAGGGGATGTGTTGGTCAGATGTCCCGCAGGAAGGGTCAGGGTTAAAACGCTTCACCTGGGGACAAAGGAGGGGGAGGCAGCTCCTCCCTTTCCACACTACAGCTCCAGTTGACCCCTGCCGGCTCTGTCACCGCTGCAGCTGACGAGGAGAGCATCACCTCCTGCTGGCAGATAAGATTCTAGGTTTTCTGTTTAAGAAAGTGTTGGCTTAAACTCTGCAGCAGCTCAGGATGAAGCACTGTAGAGCAGTGTAGGCTCTCCTCTGCCTGCTGATTCAGCCCAGTCCCTGGCCCTGGGGGAGCAGATAAGCTTCACCAGGAGCAGGTGGGATCACACAGGTAGCTGAGAAGAGCTGTTACTGCGTGTATGTTTATAGGAGCTGGGCACTGGATACTCTGAGAAGTAGGACAGATCTTTTCCCCTCCATTTTTAGATATAAGAATAAATATAGGCAAACACATGGCCACTTTAATACTTGTACTTTATTGTTTCCTTGATTTTGAAAGCACACACAACTTCAAAAATATCCCGAAACTGAAATAACTGCAATACAGAATCAGAAAAATAAACTGTTATTCATGCAAGCAAACCTAAGTCCTAATATTCCTGTTGATTCCAGGACTCTAAATTCTGCCTAACACTGTGTTAAGCCTGTGGTGCAGCGGCCAAAAATATAATCCTTTGAGTTTCAGATAATATTTTATGTACATGTAGATATGTATAAGTACATGCAATACATATGCACATAAATACGGTCCTTTGAGCTCTAGGCAGTGGTTTATGTACATATGTAATCAATATGTATATACCCAGTATGTAGACAATACACACATATATTCCTATACTCTGTGCATGTGTGTGTGTATAGATTATATAATATACATCTAAGTGCTTCTGCTCTCCAGCTCACCATAAACACAGCTTGGGCAGACAGGGACCAAACCCAGCAGCCTAAGAATAAATAGCTGAGCCCATGCATTTGTTCTTCACCTGGTGATGGGCACTCTTCTTTTGCCTGGAGCTGTTTGCAATACTCCAGCGTGGGGACTGAAATAAATTCAGTGAAATTCAGCGGGCATCGAGGGGGCCCCGAGAAGCACTAGGCTCCTTAGGTACCCCTCACATATGTGAAATACACACTCCTCTGAGCCCATCTACACGGACAGTGCCTCTGAGTGCACCCTCTCTGCAGGGCAGCAGGGCCCCAGCTGCTGCTGACCCTTGCAGCCAGGAGCCCCCCAGGACCTTCATCACTGGCCCCGGGGCTGGGGGCCGGGGTGGCTCTCGGCAGGGCTGCGGGGAAATGAACGGGTGACACGCTAGGCCACCCATTTGTCACACCAGCGCCACGCCATCCGTGACGCAGCTGCACCTCTCCACGATCATGTCGGGGAACTCGGCCGCCTCAATCTCGGTGCGGTTGCCCCTCTTGACGAGGTAGATGACGGGCAGCGCGGAGCTGCCGGCCGGGGCGCAGGAGCGCTGCCCGGAGCCGGGGCGGCGCTGGGCGCGGGGCGGCTGCAGGCAGCTCCCGGAGCAGCGGTACGCCTGGAACCCCGCCGGCTCCAGGATCCAGTGCTGCGCCCAGGACAGCTCGCGGAAGCTGATGTAGTGTTTCTGCCGGCAGCAGGTGGATTTCCCCGGCACCGCCTCCTCCCTGCAGTCCCCAGCGCTCCTGCACACCAAAGGAGAAAGAGGAATGGGTGCTGTAACTGGAAACTGGGAAGTGGGAGAAATCATCCCCGCTGCTAATAGCACAGGTGGGCTCTGAGACGTGAAACCTGGGCCATGCTCAGGGTTTGTTTGAGTATTCAGACAACAGATATGGGAAGACAAGAGGTGTGATTCAGCAGCAATTTTCTAACTTCCCTAGTCACAGCTGGTAAACACTTGCGAGGGTAAGAGCTTCCCCTCTCTCCCCAATAATTCAGGAACAAAATTACACCAAAGACAGTACAGATTTAGGTTTCATACATACCCATAGTCATCCAAGTTGAGGGTGTAAAGCACCAGCTCAGGCTTGCCTAGGGCTTTATCCTTGGGGTCCTGCGAGGTGAAGCGCACGGCTTTGGCCATTTCCGAGGCGTAGCTGCCCAGCCTTTCCCCTTCGATCCACACCTCCAGGAACATCGGCTCCCGCCTCTTGTTTCGCAGCCAGTAATGCACGGCCTGGGTCACATCAAAGCTCTTCCAGCCTGACTCACGTATAGGAACCAGCCTGTGTGACAAGGGCTTGGCATTAGAAAAGCCCATCAGATAAATCCCGGGCTCACAGCGCTGTTAGTGCAGCAATTTACTTCCTCTAGATTGTCACATGCCTTGATTACACGATCGTTTTTGCTCTGGGCGAGCACCCACAGCAGTTAATTGCCACCTCAAAGAGAAGCATGCAGATCTAACAGACACTGAAGGGCCAGAAAAAACCCTCTCTACATGCTCATACAAAAAATTAGGTGGTGCAGGATCATGTGCAGCCTCAGTATTGGTGACAACAGCCTGGTAAACACCAGGCTCCTACCTGCTCCTGTCTGAGCTGCAGTGGGACCATAAGTTTCTACCCACCCAGGAAATCGGTTTCACGTCTCATTCTGCCTTCAAGGGTTGTAAAACTTCCACAGAGCTCATGGCTACAGAATCAGATGCTTTTTGCATAATTTACCTATTTAAACCAGCTAATGAAATGGCTGGTGGAAAGAATACCAGCAGCCAGTAACCCGCTTGAGTCAGTGACAGAGAATTGAACCAGGTGGGGGATTTTAGAGGGGAAGATGTAGCAGTACATGGCATCATTTCATAGATTATTTCAAAGAGTCATCATATATTGCCATTTTAGCATTAAATCTGCTCTTACAAGCTCATTCTGGGTTTAGAGGCCATACAACCTGTTTGCATAGATGTAACCCCATCAGACTGAGCTGAGGCACAACCCCATGATACCCAAATGCGCCCCAGAGGTCCCAGACTCTGTCACTGAGTCTTGCTCCAGCAGAGGCCCCTTTCTTACCTGGAATCTATCAGGGAGGTCCTGTTGGTACCATCGTGCTGCCGCTGCACCCAGTACACGCTGACTCTGGCGTTGGAGACAGGCCTGTGAGGCTGCTTGGCAGGCAGGTTTGCTCTGTCCAGAGGCTTTTTGAAGAGTTTCAGTTCAGCCATTGTGACCTCACTGTTTTTGGGTATTCTGCCCTCCATGTCAAACATCAGCTTCTGGCGTGTGGTTGTGTCGGAGTAGAGGACTTCTCCTGTCATACCTGTGCAGTTGGGGACAGAAAAGATGGCCTGTCACTGCCATCCTGCTGAGCAAAGCCACCGCATTTCATGCACTATTATCATCACAAGACACTCCTTCCACGCTCCCAGTGGAGCCCTTGTGGCAGAGACAGCCACTAAACACACCTTTTCTAATGCATACTTGAATCAGTGTCTTGCAAATGCCCTAATTATTCTCCTATGTCTGAGTCTCTGCAACCTGGAAGAATGAAATCTCCACACAATATGACCCCAAACTGAGCAGACCTCAAAAGGTGTGCATCTCTGTGCCAGTGCTGGGCATGAAAGCAGGAAACTGCACCACTGGGAATGAAGAAGTATTTTCATTTGCTGCCCAGGGTGCTGTCTATGCCTTTTGAAAGCAAAATAAGCTCTAAGTGCCCTTGTACAGCCACCATTGTATCTGTATGGCTATTTTCCTCCTTGATAATTTTTCCTGTAAAAAAAAATCTAAACAAAAAGAGATGAGAGAGAGTGAAATATCCTCCAATAGGTGTGTTTCCTATTAGGGAACTTGCTGTAGATTTGACCCAAAACCTTCATGGTCTGCACTTCCCCCCCACCCCCCTGCCACAGGCCCAGACTGTTCCCAGGCTTCTATCAAGCTCCAGCAGCATCCTGCCCTTTGGAAGGACTGCGGGACCCCCTCTCCAGGTGCGAAGAGTGCTTGCTAATCTTTAAGATGCTGTTGCATGCACCTCTTCTGCCCAGCTGAGCTTTGGAGCCAAACCCGACCCTCATTCCCCGTTCCACCCGGGGGTTTGCCTCTGCCCCATCCTGCGGCCGGCCGGGAGAGCCCTGGCAGATTCCCCTGGCGGCAGCGGATGCTTGGGATGCTCCCAGCGGCAGAAACGTTACCTGTGTGTCCCGGGATCCCCCTGAGGATGCCAGCCAGGCTCGGCAGAGCTCGGCGCTTCACCCTCTGGCGCTTCAGCATGGACATGTACTTGTTCTTGACGTGCTCTGGGATAACCAGATCCACCAAGTCTCTCTTATGAAGTTTAGGGACCTCAGACAGCCCCAGCTGCTTCAGCACCACCTCCTTGAACGCTTCCTGGGTAAATGCTCGGACCGTGAGGACGAGGCAGAGCACGCAGAGCATCCCGGCACACCTCGGGTCCATCCTCCTCTGTCAGCGAAGCAGTTCCCTGCCCGACAGAGATGAAGGGGGGGATCTCCCTGGGGCTGCTCTCGGCAGAGACGTGCTGGCAGGCTGCGCGAGCTGGATGGAGGTCCCCAGTGCCGGGGTTTTATAGCCAGCCTCGTCCCACTGGCACAACAAATTTCACAAGTGGGGACGAAGCAAAGGACTTAAAAGGATCACTCCCCTGTTGGTAGACACATGCCAGTTTAACACCTTCATCCACTGCAAAGTTAATACAAAAAGGTTTAAGGGCTCCCAGATTCCTCCACGGGGAAGAAATTTCCATTGTTTTTTAATTCCCTGTAAATATTTGCCCAGAAGCCCCCTGAGCAACCAGTGCCCCCTGTTCAGCCTTGCCAGGGAGGAAGCACACCTGCAGAATACATTGCTTTATGTACTATGCCATATGATTCTTACGGGAAGCATCAATCTTTGCTGCAGAGAACTTGGTACCTAAAACAGCCAATATCAATCAGGAGAAGCTTTAGCTTTAGCTGGAAGTCCACTTTTATGGCAAGCATTGAAAAATCATTTCAATCTTTGGTGGGGGGTGTTAGGTTCCACTTTGATCTCTGAGTATTTGTATCAAGTGTATGAATCAGGGCAGTGAATCACAGCAGTTGAATGATTTATGGCCTTTTATACTGCTTCTGAATCACAGAAGGTGGAAGATGTACGGGCGTGACATTTTAGAAAAATGTCCCATTGCTCTTTATGGATTCCTGTGGGTTTTATAATAATCATGCTTGAAAGAAGAAGGTTTTATGTAAAGGCAGATCACTTCCCAGTGAACATGAAAAACCACTGCACTATTCCCCAACTTGGATGAAGAATATCAGTATTTTGAATGCTGTTAACAGCCACGATAGAGAGCTGGCTCTGGACAGTGAAGCTGACCTGAAGGCTGGGGTGGGGAGGCTGGATGTTTACCTTGTAACATTTAAACCTGAAACTTACACCCTTTTCTTCCCTGGTCTTTTCTGGCATAAGATGTGGAAATCTATTTTTGGCACCAGTCCCAGGAGAATTGAATTAAAGACATAAAATGTGATTGATAAAAGCATGCAGGAGCACAGCACTTGGGGCAGATTTTCATCCTCTCCAGCAGCCACATACCTAAGCCTACATACAAACATCTTCAGCATCAAAGGCCCTTTGGATTTGATATGTCTCTCTCTGTAAATGATTTAAAATTGGTGCAGTTTCATCCAGTGCCCAGGCTGAATGGTGTGCCCTGAGGACTGTCTGGCTGGAGGATTCGGTGTAATGAACTTGTACAAAATCACCCCATTGTGGCTCATCCCTCATTAAAACAAGTGTCAGCCGAGGGAGGCGGCCTGTTTTGTACTCAGGGGAAGGCAATAAAGCTGTCTGAAAGAGCCCCACTCAACACTTCTGTTACTGCTCACTTTGTCTTTACAACCTTTTAAGAAACTTGTCTCCTTAAACATGATAAAGCCTCTGTTAGATGTTAAAAGGGTGCCTTATTTAGCTAAATTGAGTTTTAAGACGAAAATGGAACGGAATACAAAGTAACAGCTTGTGTATGGCCCAAGGCAGTACATTCTTTAATCCTGCACTTTGTGTAGCATCTTTCTCCGGAGATGAATTTTAGACATGCATTTGTGTATTAATTCAAAATACATCCATTCCCAAGACACAAACAGCAGTGAAAAAAATCCACTTCACGTGACTGCTTCCACTTTGGCTCATGTCAAATATTCCTGCTTTTGTGAATAAGAGGGAAGGTTTTTTCCTGAAATCTTTGTGACCCCTCAGCCCTTTAGGAAAGCTCCATACACCCAGCTCTTCCCTCAGGACTGTCTTCCCAGCCAAATGGCACATTACTGATTCCCAGGGGCTGGGGCAAAAGAACTGATCACACAATGAGCTGTGTCAGAGGCTTGGAAACTGCACCTGAGTGAAGTTCGGGTGGCTGACAAAGTTTTCTGCAGATGGGCTCTCTAAGTGTTGGCCAGCTCAGTTCCAGCAGGGAATTTGTTATGTTTATATGGTCACCTGGATAAAACTGCAGTCCGTGGTTTTGTAATGGTCTCTCTCTATGTCAGAAGACATGATCCCGTAATTATTTATCCATCCAATTAGTCTTTGCTCCAGAGAGTGGTCCTACTCTGCAGTGAGTGTTCTTCAAAAGACCATGACAATGTGAAATGAAAATGTCTGATTGCTCCAGCAGCACCCAGCTTTCCTGTATCCGGATGTGATTTTTTCTGTGGCTGATGCCAAATCCACCAGGACTCTCCACTGTGCAATGCGTATTGGAAGGTGATTTATGGGCTTCACACCCAAAATAAAATTATTGACCAAACACAGTTGAAGCTCAGCTAGGAAGAAAACAGAGGATGTGTATTGCAGGCTTTTCACAGGAGAGTGATTATCTGGTCCAATTGGAGGATTTGCCATTCCCCCTTTGTCGTGCAAACAAGAAAAAACCAGGAATTTTATAATAGCTTTCTGTGTAATGTGTATTAGAACCTGCACGGCACTTTTGAAATGTCAAACAGAGGATTCAAAGAGGCTGCAAGGGCTGAAGTATGAGCAACTCCCAGTTTTAATAAAAGCCAGTACTTAGTGGAGAGAGAATCTCTGTATTTAAGCTTTTAATTTTGTTACAAGCAGTTCTGTAAGACATTTGCTGGGCACATCCGTGCAATGATTTTTGGTAGATAAATCCAGTGGGATCAAAGAGAAAGTGTGAAAGGCTTACCCTAATTATGTAGCTATTATCCTGGGAAACAAGAATGTTTGAAATGTATTTGCAGTATTGAGGGTCTGAATATTTAACTTTTCAAGATTTCAATTGCCATGGACATAACCCTTTAATATTACAGCTGGGCCTGTATTAAACCAGCCCTTGCTTGAGTGATGTGAAAGGCAACATGGTGATGTGAAAGGCAATTTCTGTGTGCTCCAAGAATGCCCAGGTTTGTGCAACACGTTTGTCATATGGAGAGAGGAGCACAACTCTATGTAGATTTTGGTCTGTTTTTCCCCAAAGTCAGGGCCTTCTGAATCTAGGAGTGTAGAAGTAAAAATAGGAGTGATTAAGATGCAGGTATAAACATGCCAAATTAAAAAAGAACTCAAGTACATATTCTGTTTCATATTGTTTTTCAGCCTCAAGAACACCAAGCTAACAGAACACTGTAGAAGAGGCTGGTCATCTGAAGAGATGGTTAGAGGCTTCAAAACTGGATGTAAACTGCAGGCTATGCATGAAGGCATGCCCCTCTCACTGCCTCACCCATGCACCCACCAGTGCTTCAGACTGAAGATTCCCACCAGCAAACCCAGGCTACACACCTTTAAGTGGGATTTCACAGGAATCTTTAGCTTCTTTCTTGGCTGTCATGGCCTGTGCTGGTGGTAGGGCCTCTATTCCTCTGCAGGGACTGGGCCTGAGTCAAACAGGTCTAGAGAGAGAGTGTGGAGCTCACCAAACCCGGCTCAAAGCCCTGTTCAACCTGGTCTTGAACATTTCCAGGGATGGGGCATCCACAGCTTCTCTGGACAACCTGTTCCAGCACCTCACCATCCTCACAGTAAAGAACTTCCTCCTAGTATCGGATTTAACCTTCCCTCTGTCACTTTGAAGCCATCCCCCCTTGTCCTATCACTACATGCCCTTGTAAAAAGTCCCTCTCCAGCTCCCTTGTAAGTCCCCTCTAGGTACTAGAAGGTGATCTAAGGTATCCCCAGAGCCTTTCCCTTCTCCAGGCTGAACTGCCCCATCTCTCCCAGCCTTCATAGGAGAGCATGCATAGCTTGCTCTGTGTACAAAGACAGAGTAGAAGCACCCAGGGCTTCTGTGGGGCCAGTATGGCCTCAGCTTGCTCTGCAAGTATCTGGCATGGAAAAGTTTCCAGAAGGTAAGGCCTGATAACACAGTGTCTCCCAGGGCTAGACTGAAAACAGCAGAGCCACTCAATGCAGCGTGTTGATCTTTCTGCTGGTTGTGATTTGTTGCAAAAATTTGGCCGTGTTAATTTTTGTGCCAAAAGGCTTTGTGCTCAATCAGGTATCACCTGACTTACCTGCCTCCCATGCATTCCCTCCCCCCTTCCAGTGGATAAAAAAGTCATAAAAGGGACTTTAGATCTATGTTGTGAGCTCTAACATGACTCTGGGAAATAGAACTTCATGTCCCATGAAGAGACGAATCGTGGTTGCTCTGACCTGAGTGAACAGATCTCATTCCAGAGATGCTGCAACCACAGCCTCAGTCCTTAGCATATACTCTCCTGCTGAGGAGCCAGTTTTTGCAGCAACTTTTGTGGTCCGAACAATCACCTGCTTGAGCTACACAGAAATTGTCCAGCTCATTTATTCTAGGCAGGGATGTGAGATTGTTTTTCCTCACCACCAGTATAGGCCAGACTGAACTGGCCATCTCCAATGGAAATATCTGAAAGATCACATCCTATTGGGTTCTTCTCACAAATGCTGGTGGGGAAGCCCCAGGCAGCAGTGGGGATAATATTTCCTTATGCATTTATCCCACAATGTATCCAGTATACTAAACTAACTTTTATCTGAGAGAGATATTGCCGACCTGGTTTGATCTTGAGCTGGGTTCGTGCAACTTCTGGTGCTGTGTATCTCAGATTGCACTGACATAAGCACATCTTCCACGGGCAGCTTCTGCTTTTACTCATGAGCTTGTTTTGGTCAGATGGCCAGGACAAAAGGCTGTCTGTCTGAGGAGGAATGGATAAAACGTCCAAAGTCCCCCCATGTCCTTGGTCAGCTGATGTCAGCTGGCTCACTCGCAGGGTTCGCGTTGGCAGCGTTTGCAAAGTGCCAGTGTTCTGGCAGAAAGGAGATCTTCAAGATATTTTTTTTTTAACGGAAAAGCAAACACAACTGTTTAAATACAGCATTTTCTATGCCTTCAGCAGTGTCCTCCCCACCGCCCCAGTCTGTGCCTTGTTTGTAGCTGGGGAAGAAGGACGTGTCACCACTCCGATGGCTGCAGCATAGGCTGCTGGCAAAAACACTGACATTTAGCTAATGCAGTTGAATCAGATAAATAAGCATACAGCCCTAAATTGCTTGCTTTACACCACAGTCCACTTCATTAAGGAATGTCCTAATTACTGAGAAATAGCTGAATTCTGTGGGAGCACCACTTAATTTCTAATCAGAGCCCATTTATCGGCCTAGTTAAAATGCTGGTTTTGCCTTACAACTGTATTTATAGTGTAGAAGTTTATCAGCTTTATTTAAAAGTATCTTTCTTCTGCCTTAATGATGCAAGTGAGTCCCCACCTCTGGGCTAGGCAGGGCTGGTGAGGCTCAGAGAGGCTGTCCAGGCTCTCCCTGCCCTTGGCAAGGAGGGACTCGCCCTGCTGCCAAGCTGGGCTTTAACCAAAGTGCCCCAGTGAATGTCCCTGTGAGGGCTCAGTGTGTGACCAATATGTGGCACTCAGGGACACGGTTTAGTGGTGGACATGGCAGGGCTGGGTTAATGGTTGGACTTGATTATCTTAGGGGTCTTTTCTCACCTGAACAATTCAATGTCCCATAGCCCTTACTGATTCTGTGCCAAGTTTGTGTGGCAGTTGGCATTCCAAAAACTGAGTGATGTCCCTGTTTTCCTGTCATGCTAATACAGTCGGAATACTATCCATATTGCATCTGTGGCAGTGAGTAACCTGGCTTTATTATGGATTGTATTTCCTCCAGTTAATTTTAGCTCTAATAACTTTTGCTTCACTGAACAGACTGTCCTCTTTTGCTACGAAAGAGAGAAAATGAATCACTTTTCCCCAACTCAGATAGACAGAGAAAGAATAACACTGTTTTCTAGCAGCTGTAATTTATTTCTATTACCAGGAGAAGCTGTAAAGGCAGAAAGATTATGAAGTATGTGTTAATGCAAGTTGAATAATTTGCATTACTAACTTTGCTGGAAGATATTTTTTTTCTACAGGCCAAAAATAAGCATGAAAGGCCAAGATGAGTGAAACCCAAAAGCAACCTCTTCTGCTAAAAATGATGAGCTGTTGTGCAAAACAGTAATTTGTTAGCGGAGTGCAAAAAACCTCTAAAAAGGGCTGTTACTTGCACAGAAAATTACAAAACCCAATGCAAGATTGTAGAAGGCAAAATTAAGCAATAACGCACAGAGAGATGACAGGACAGAATTCTAAATAGAATTGACAGAAGTCTAAATAGTTTAGACTTCTCTAATCTGGTACATCAGATAGAGTGAAGAGCAGCTGCCCACGGCTTCTGCTAGTCCTCACTGAGATATTCAAAATTAGCTTGGGCAGTGCCTTAGCAAACCTACTGATTGCCAAAAAGATTTTTCTGCAACAACAGGAAAATGAGCTAAACTACTCACATGGTTGTTTTCCATCTGTAACATCTGCTGCTGAAGTGACTTTGGGGCTATTGCATGTCAGTGGGGTTTACACCATGGAACTCAGATGTATTCAGTTTCAAAAATAATTACTGGCACATGGCTTTTGTCCTTGATGTTAACAGCACGTTAGTGCTGTGATCAAAAGGATGGTGAGGTGGAGTTCTGAATGGGCCCAGCAACAACACCAGGCCTACCTGTCTGAGCTCCGGCTGAGCTGGGCTCATACTGGGAGGAGATGTCTGAGAGGCTTCCAGGGGAGGCAGCAGTTTCAAGAGATACAAAATAATCTTGGAAATTATGATCTGGATCAGACTATCCCTCATCCTGATGCTTCATGTTCATTCTTTTTAAACAGAAAGAGGCAGGTTTGCCTGGCTGTAAACACTGCACTGAACTTTTGCAGGAAGCTTTTCTTTGTCTTTGGAGTGCTGATGTCTCTTCAGAGAATGGCCTTAAAGGCCTGTAGCTTACTTGAAATGCATTTTAAAAGATTTTAGATCTGTTAATAAAATTTCAAATCAGTAACTCATTTTTCAAATCTAGTGAGCTGGTTACTATTAGTGGTGATTTATTATTTATCCTGTTCATTCCATTCCCCTTTTGTCTAGATTGGGTACTTCGTTACACCTTCGACAATTGCACAACAACAAATATCAAAATAGCCCCCTCAATTTTCTTTTGTTTTCAAATGATGCTGCTATATTCAGAAAGGAGGGTGTGTGGATGGACTGCTCCTACTCAAGCAGTTACTACAAAGCTGTTTTCATTTCCATATTTATATTATCATAGTATTGATTTGTAACATTTTTGAATGTTATTACTCTTTAATTTAAAAAATTCAGCAGAAAAGAACTGAAGAAAACACCATTTTTTGTGTATTTGGCTCCAAAACAGAACAGAATATGGTATTTTATTTTGTGGCACAGGTTAAATCATGTAATTTCCTGCCATGGACTCATACCTATGTAAAGAAGGAGTATAAGGTCTCAGATACAACATAGCCCTTAAAAGAGCTAAAAATAAAGCTCTGTGACCTGACTAGTCTTAATCCTTTTAGCATTCATACTGCAGCACCCTGGGAGATGCATCATGGGCGTTTGATTTTAAAAGGGAATTTAGCCACACTTGGCCAGGTCACTCGAAGCGTGAAACACAAACTTCAGTTGTTTGGGGTTTTGTTTTTTTTTTTCCTCCTTTTCTTACCTTACCATTTGCTTATTCAAAACCATTAATCCAGGAATGGCCAACATTTCCACATAGCAACCAAATGCATTTCCAAACCTTAATTTTGGCTTTGACATGTGACTCTGCAGGAAATGCCATGCATTTGAAGCTGGCATCTGTCAGCTTTTCAGGCTGAATAACTAAAGACATGGTGACTAAAATTTATTTTATCTATGCAGCATGGCTCTTAGCCTCAGCAGCTGCCAGTGCAGAATTCAGGGTCTTTTGACAAATCATACACATAGAGAAGATTTTTCAAAGGTACAAGTAGGAATTTAGAGTCCATTTCTCATTGAGCAAAACTTGGGTGCTTCGTCCCTTTTCTCTGCTTTGACTCTAAAATAGAGCAAGGAATATTTTACCCTGTGACAGCAAAACTAGAAATAATTACTACAATTTGAGCAGAGATATGGATGACCTGAGAACTAATTTGAAATACTTGATAATTTTGACCAGATCTGTTGGAACACCTCAGTGGCAGACTACAAGAAAACAATGTTCTCAAGGAAGTTCAATTTATGCATATCCAATGGAAGGAATCTGAAAATCATTATGTGAAACAGACATCGAAAATTGGCTCTTAAATCTCCTTGAAGGCTTCACTGTTTGATTTGTTTTCCCTTGTGGTAGGAGAGCTTACCTCTGGCCTTCACTGTGTTCCCAGGCTGGTAAACTGTTGAACACTTGCTGTCCTAAATGAGAATATGCTGTGATTCATAATAGGACATGAAAATATACTATTGCTTGGGCTTGCCTTGAAACTGATCTAGAAACCACAGCAGTAACAGAACACAGTTGTCTTGTTTCCTAAGTGGATGGGAACTGGGTCCTTAACACAATTTCATGTCCTCTGAGAAATGCTCTCTCTGATGATTTGATTAATAAGTTCAAGGTCTTACATTGATGTATGAAACTCTTCTAATCTTCACAGGAACTACAGTGTAAAGGAATTACAAAACCTGGCTCACTGTTGCCCAGAACATTTGGCAATTTGGGACCTTAAACCTTAGGTCTGCTCATCCCAGAGCTCTGCATGCAGCACCTGCTCTCTTAGCTGTGCCTGTACAGTCCCAGGAGCTGACCCAGAAAGGGTGTAAAAGAAAAGGTGCACCATGTTGTGAAGGCAGGAATAGCTTGCCTAGGTGTTCCCACATAACACTGATCCTTTCTTCCATCCTGGAGTTCATCTCATTCCAGAAGCTTCCACAAAGTGGCTGTGCCACTTCACAGGACCTGCTCTTAACTTCTCCCAGAGTGATTCTGACCACTCATGCACTCTATCATAATCTGATATATAACCTGAATGTATAAACATCTACTTCAGTGAATCTAAATATAAACATCTGCTTTACCGAAATTGTACATAGTATCAGTAGGAAAAGGAGAGCTGGAAACCTCTGGGCTCTCTTCCCAGTTCTGTCCCTGAGTCAGGATTATGACCTTGGCCGAAATTTTCAAGTCCATATTTAGACACCAAAATAAACAAGTTGATTTTCAAAGGCACAAGCCAAGCACAGCTTCTATCAACAAAACTCTAATCACCAATAGACTCTAATGATTACTGTATGTAATCAAGCTGGTAAAACAAGCCATGTCCCTCTTGCCATCTGTTACAGGGAAGGAAGTTCTCCATTGATCCATAGATCACCTGTGTGTTCAAGCTGCTCAGCTTGCAGTGACTACATTACTTTCCCTTTTTACACAGATTAGGCCACACTCCCACTCATGAGGCAATGTCAAACATGCCAAGTCCAGCTGGAAGAGGTGTGAGGAAATACCTTTATATCCTTTGCATACATTTGAAAGGAGAAAGATCAAGCATAAAAAAACGAAAGTGATTTAGAGAAAGTAAAAGAATCACAGAAAAGAAAATATGAGAAACGACGAATGGGGGCAGGAAATAAAATACTATAGAAAGAGGAAGGAAATGACGGGATGTTTCCGCCATTGCCAGACCAGATCTCACCTCTTCCCCCCGGGACGTCCTCGGGTCCACGGGCTGGGAAGGCAGCAGAGGCGCGGAGAGCGAGAGGAGAGGCAGAGACCTCTTAGGGTTCCAGAGCTTTATTAAGCTGGGGGAGAGGCATGGTCCCGGGTGCCAGCCTCAGGGTAGGGGAGAAGTCAAAGCCCCTAGCCTCCGGCTAGCACAAAATGGAGGGACTCTTTTATACAGAGGGGGAGGAGCACACACGGTGGGGTGATACATGGGACCAATGGGAGAGGGACATGGGATCGGACTGATCCACGGGGATGGTGCTTCGGCATCGGACTGATCCACGGGGATGAGGGGAGGGTGCTTCGGCAGGGCTGTGGGATGTGGGTAGCGCCATCCCATCCAGAGC